>JAXCLQ010020518.1:0-32734 GCA_035584115.1 Cedrela odorata | reverse complement strand
AGTGTTTTTAACCAGTATAGTTCGAAAACACCTCATTTATATTCAAGGCCAAATTCTCAAATCTGTTTATGTTATATGTAGGTCTAATTACAATAACTTTGGATAAACTCTTAGTTTTCCTTTAAAAAATATAACATTTTAAAATATTATTACAAATATTTTTTTTTTACTAAAACACTCATAGTACACAACTGTTAGTTTAACCAAAAAAAACTAAAAACATTGACCTCTCAACACGAACGATATGTTCAACACTTTTGAATATAGAGCATGAAAATAAATTTATTATTTTCTTGATTAAGGCGTAGACAATCCATTACCTAGGTTTAGAAACCAATTTAAGGTAAATGTATTGTAAAATTATTATTGATGATTTATTGTGGATAGTTACATTGGTTAATTATTGAAAAAAAAAATTTAAACTGAAGAAGACAACTAATAGTTTGGTTGCCTCCTTGACGAAATTCATCGAGGGATCCTTGCTGGATGACGAATATTGTTGAGGGGTTTGTTTTTTTACCTTTTGCTATATCATCGAGGGATGTATGACTTCCTTGCTGGATCTCTCGACGGAAGTCATACATCCCTCGACTATTTTTTACCCTTTGTTATATTGTCGAGAGATATATGACTTCCTGCTGAATCCTTTGACAGAAATCATACATCCCTTGACAATATTTGTTGAGGGATTTGTTTTTTTTACCCTTTGTTACATCAACGAGGGATGTATGACTTCTTACTGGATCCCTCGATGGAAATCATATATCCCTTTATGATATTCGTCGAGGAATTTATTTTTTTACCCTTTGCTATACTATCGAGGGATGTATGACTTCCTTGCTAAATCCCTCGATGAAAACCATACATCCCTCGACGAATATCGTCAAGGAGTTTATTTTTTTATACTTCATTCTATGTGTAGTCATTTTGATTTTTTCCTCCAATATTTTAATTTATTTGTATCTGTTTTGTAATATGGTCAGGAATAATAATAGGCATAAGGAGGAAACTAAAGACACCGAAAGAAGATATTTTTCCTGAAGTCATCACATCTCTATCTCACATGTGGGTTATTGATATGATCTGACAAAAGCTAACATTAGCGTAGCTAGATCTTTTTGGTCATTCTTGCTTTAGGAAATTTTTAAGAGTGCAAATATTGAGCTCTCCGATATGCTAGTCCATAACGTATTGTTGGGGGAAGTGTATGCCATTAAGGCAGAAGCGAAGTAACAACTTTGGTTCTTGGTATCCGATTGTGTCATTCGATTTTTGATATTAGAATTTAGATTGATAATTGGCCTTAATTTTGACAGTTACAGTGAGGGCTTGGACATTTTAGGGGATAAAAATGGTACACATTTACTCTGAGACAAGTTTTTCCCTGGTACGCAGTCCATTAAGCAATTACAACTAAATAAGTTCATAAAGGATACAAACTTTAGCATTATGGATGACCAAGATATGCTAAAGATGGCGTTGGTCTTCTTTGTTGAGAGATTCTTAATGAGTAGGGATACTCGTGGGAAGATGGATCTCTTTGTCATGCAGTTGGTAGATGACCTAGATGCTTTCAATAATTACCCTTGGAGTACAATTTCATGGACACTTACTTATAAGTATCTGTCCCGAGTAATAATTGGAAAGGCCAAAAAATTCAAGAAATAACACAAGAAGAACATCAAACATCAGTGCGAGAGATACAATTTAAAAGGAATTCCCATTGCATTTCAGATGCGTATGCATGAATTTAGTTAATGATTTCATTATGTCAATAACATATTTCTTACAAATTTACAACTTATGTTTACGTGTTTTTGGTGGTAATGCAGATTTGGATATACGAGACAATTCTCGTATGTAACGGATTGTACAAGGAGAAGTTAAGCAATGAAGTTCTCCGTATGCTGAGGTGGACTACACTTAAGAGTCCTCGTCACGACGAAGTCCGGAAAACGTTGTCCCCAATCATGAATGTAAATAGTTATTTATGTTGTTCAACTCAATATGCAATGTTGGTTGATATTGATGCCTGTGCGCGTGACAATGACAAATTTATATGTTTTTGTAGCCTTATCCGTTGTGGGAGTTAATCCCCACAAGTGCAAAAAGTTAACTGCTGTATGTGGCCTAGTTGCATTCCATCAGCAACGTAGCGGGGAGTGACAATAAAAAGGAAGATCAAGATCAAGTTTATGCACCACTCGATGATGATGCTGACAATATGTCAGTAGAGGGAGCAGATCAGGTAAATCACATAATTTGATAGGGCTGTTTAACGATACGATTTTACAGACTATTACCGATCGAAGATTTTTAAGAGTGCAGGTGCATGTTTCCCATGCCAAGGTAGATGATACACCTGGGGCTACCCTACTGCCCCAGTCTACATCTAAAGAGCCAATGCCAACCAAAACTATCGGCACAAGTTCAATTTCAATGATTAATAAAGGCAGTACATATCGTTAGCCTTGGTTATGGATGCAATTGCTGCCCTACATGCTGACATGGAGGCCCGTCTGCAAAAATAAAAAGAAATATTTAGAGCAAAATTGGGCAGAATTAGAAAAAAGACAACGGTAATATTGGCTCTTTTGGTTGAATTCGAGAAGCCTTCATACAAGAACTAACAGGTTTTACTTTCTTTGCCTTTAACTTCATTTACCTGTTTATGGTGTATGCCATTGATACTAACGAGTGACATTAATATGCATGACAAGGTGCATGATGAGGTGCAGGAGCAGGACCAGATGGGGGTCAATGAACAAATGATTAATGAAGATACTAGTCATGTAACCACATCTAATCTGGTACAAGAGGTTGGTGAAGAGATGTTCTCACCAGATTTGTAGAGCAAATACGGATGCTAGTATAAGCAAGCGAAGACAATGGTCAACCCTTTCATGCATTCAGGGAACTTGGTGAAGCTAAAGATAGTCGGAGCAGCATGGGCAAAGTAGTGATAGAGCCATTTCACCCATTGGTTGAATAGCCTGGTTTTGTCCCATGTGGAATTACGCCGAACTAGAGCATCGCACGATTGGTTTTGGACTATACTGGGAGGCTAAAAAGGCAAATGGTTAGAGGATGACATAAGTATTGGGTTTATTTATCTTTAAATGAAAATTTATATAGATTTGTTAGTTAGTTTAATGACATACATTTATTTTGTAATTCGCAGCACATAAATGCATTTCTGGACTTGTTGTGGGAGTGACAACAAAAGAAATCAGATACGGTACTCCAACGATGGACACTGATCGACACCTATTTTTATATAAGCCTTGCAACTCTTTAAATGTAAGTTATCGTTGTATTTCAATGCCTATTTTTATGTTAATTTTCAATGTTGACAGAGTTATATATCGTCAATGTAAAGTAAGGTCTAACAAGGACGGCAGCAGCGAAAAATTATCAGTTGGGGTTACGAGGTTCTAAGGTATGTCATGCGAGAGATCATGACCACTAAAGTTATTGCAGAGGGGTCAAAGACTTGATTCGACATCGACACAGTATATATCCCTGTCAACGTAGACCAGAAGCAGTGGGTTGTTGTTACAACAGATTTGATGGGCCGAAAAATCAACATCTATGATTTTTTCATAGATTCAACAACGGACGACTTCATGGTGCCTACAATGTGTCGCCGAGTTGTTGCCATCCTTGTTAAAAGAGACCGCATTTTACTCCTATAGATTAGAGTTGTCATACTTTGTAACTGCATTCCAGACAGTTTGTCTACATACTGGAATGCCTCAACTGAAGGCAAATAGAGGTGGTTGCGGTGTGTATGTTTATAAAAATAACGAGTATCTAGCTTTACAATGCCAATTTGATTTTGGGCTTTTTGTTGGAGTTCGCTTGAGGAAGAATATAGCACTCAGTCTATGGGCAAAAAAACTATTGTAAATGATGATATTTTTATTAAATTGATTTTATATCGTACGAATATATGTAAACTCTATTCTTCGAGCATAGGGGTAAAATGATCATTTAATGACATTCATTATCCCAAGCGCATGAATCAAAATTTATTTAACACATTAACGAGAATTATGAGAACTTAAGTTGGCTTAAATGAAATGATTAATATGGACTTAATTGTATTTTTTGAAAATCTGAAAAAGATATCAAATTGTAAGTTTTTAGTGACCAAACGAGTACTGTAGCGAATACTGTAACACAACTATAGCACAACATTGTAGCAACCGATCGACCGATTCAGGGAAGTAATCGACCGGCAGTAGGCGTTTTAGGGGGTACTATAGTAACCGATTGACCAGTAGAAGCTGTTATAAGGGGGAAAAGGGAAGTAATCAACTAGTTTAAGGAAGCGGTCAACTGGCAAAAGCTTTTTTGGAGGGAGAAAAAGGGAAGCGGTCGACCGGTTGCCCAATCCAATCGACTGACAGAAGTTATTTTAAGGGAGAAAGGGGAAGCGGTCGACCGGTTGGCTGAAAAACTTGAATTTTTGCTTGATTTTTCAAAGAATTTAAGGGTATTTTAGACTTTTTACACCTCTTACTATATATACACACACCACTCATTTGTTTTAACACCTCTCTCTCTAAAAACACCGAAATTTTCTCTCCTCATTCTCTCTAAAATATGTTTTCCCTCTCCTCACCAATTCTCTATAATTTCTCAAATTTCCTTCGATTAAATTCAAAATTTCCACCATCAAATGAATCTTCATTTATTCTCTTCAATTTAGAACCTATTTTAGGTTAAATGGAGCAAGATTAAACGGAAACGAAAATTAGGTTTCAACTCAAATTTGGGGTTTTCGTGTTTAAATGACTAATCGCGACTTCTACGAACTTTTACAAGATAACAGTAAGCCTAGTAACTCTTAATAGTTATAATTTTAACATTTGAAATGTAAAAGAAAACTATGGATTACTGTTATTGTGAAAATTTACGTTTTGATTTCGCTTAGGAAACGTAGAATTATGTTTATAATGATAATTGGAAGAATATGACATCAAATAAACGTTGAATCGTCATTTAAAGATTTTTATTGATATTTGCTGAAAATATGAATTTATGCGGAATTACAGTAAATGAAATTGTATAACAATATATATATACACACACACGTTGAATAATGTTAAGAATGGGCGTAGTCGCCTTATACATAAATGTGAAATTGGGATGTTAATGGTCATGGGATATCAGTGTTGGAAATCAGATAAATAGCTCATTAAATAAACCTCGTAATGTATATGTGTCAACAAAAAGATCCCAAAACATGCTTTCCACGAGTATTACATTTAATGCACATACGTTAAGTTAATTGGAATTGTAGAATATATATATATATATATGCGTGCTGTTAGGTTCAGACAACCCACGAGAAGGACAGACAGAGCGTGAGACACGTAGTGGATGTGGTTACCCTTTTCTAAGTTGTGAGTGGATTTATGCATACATAATTATGTAAATAGAAATGCATGTGATATTATATATACGCATGTGTGTTAAATTGTTAAAAAGAAATTTTTTATTATTATTTTATATTGATTTTGGGATGTGTGATTTTATATGGTCTACTATTGATAAAATTGTTTAGATATACATGCTAAAATGGCCAAGATGTCGAAAATTAAAATTAATGATTTGTAAATGATTTATCTTGAGCATGTATATTGGTGATGAGGCCGGTAAGGCCGATTATTGTTGTATGGCCAGTAGACCAGGTTGTTTACTGTATATACAGGGTTTTAACCTGTGGATGGACTTGTGAGAGGCCACATAGGTTACTGGTGCCGCAATGGGGCTGTATAAGAGAGGATAAGCCATGGGAAGCCCACTATGTGCCGGTGCGTAGATGAGCAGTGATATAGAGACCTTATGAAAAGTCCTGGCGACTTGATAGGGATATCGAGGATTTGATGGATACGACAAGGACAGTCACTTTATCACTAAGTGACTACTCGGTCCAACATTAGTGATATGGGCTTATTTTATAAATGCTTGTTTTATATAAATTAAATAATTTTACAATGCTTAAGCAATGGTTTTCTGTTATATAAGAATGCATTGCATATAGTTTTATACATAACAAGCTCACTGATGGATTTCGATGTTATCTTGGCCAAGGTAGTGGTCGAGATAATATAGTCAGCCCGTCTTGAATGTTTTAAGTGCAAACCAATATTTTGTTTTACAGATGGTTGCTATTCATGAACATGTATATATGTACTTGAGCATGTTAATATAAATTAAATCCCAATATCAGGATCTACAAATTTGTGTGCATATATGTATATATATATATATATATGTATATATGTGTTTACTCACTGAGTATAGTTGTATACTTACCCCTCACAATTTTAACTTTCGGATTAGGAGTATTAGTCCTCGCTGGACTGGTAATGGCAGTTGAGTGCACTTGACACTCAAGGAAGGTTTACCTTCCTTGACTTAGTTATAGATTAGGTCTACTAGATATGAAATTTATGGATATGTAAACTTTTTCTTAAATTTTGAGTTTTCCTAGGGATTTGTTTTATAATTATAATTTGAGAAGAAATTGAACTCTGATAATTATGTAAGAACTTATTATTTTTGTTCAACCCATGTGAAATATTTTTGATTTGATATTTATATTAATTATACATGATTGTGGATGAATTGATCACAGAGATCAATTTTTTGATATTGACAATTCTGTGGACGAGAATTTAAATTTATAAACTGTTTTCAAGTTTTGAATATTTTCAGGGAAGCCTTACAGGCTCTCTTGATATATTCTAGGATATATGGTGTATCATAAGGGTCAATGGCGATTGTTATAAGAGGACCTCAGAGCCGAGGTATGACAATTTTGGTGGTATCAGAGTCAGGTTATTTTGAAAAGTGCTTTTAAATTTTTTGAAAACAGTTTAATGTTTTAAAAATAGGTTGAACATAATATTAAAAATAAATTCTGTTGAGATTATTCAGTTGACTGTCAGTAAGTCAAGTCGTAAATAAGTATATACGGTTGTGAAGCATATATGATTGAATTGCATTTCTTTTTGTAGAAATATACCTCCACATATAGAAAGAGGAAGGGCTAGATCCCGTAGGTTACTATTACCTGAAGAAGAACCGATAGATTCCTCACATATACCTCAGTTTTCACAACTAAATAAACAGGTCCATTTCCACGACCTGAAATGGAAATGCCAGCTAATGTTCCACGAAAGATGTGAACAGCGTTTATGGTATATTGGAATGCCCAGAACCAATCTCTAGCTCAACATGAGCAAGTTCCATTAGGACAACTGCCCAATGAACTAATGATGGCACCACCGATGCCAGGTGTTGGCACTACTCATATAGTCCCTACAGAATCTTCTAGATCGATGTACAAGCTTTCCAAGCTAATCAAGAAAGCTAGATAGTTGGGTTGTGAATCCTTCTTAGGAACTTCTGATGCAGTTGTGGCAAGTAAATGGCTGAGAGTGGTACAGCAGAATTTGTAGGATATGAGTATTACAAATAAGAATAAGTTAAGAGTGGCTATATGGTTGTTGTAGGATAGTGCTGCTACTTGGTAGCACAACATGTTAGCCATGTCTAAGACACAATTGTCATGGGTTGATTTTTTGACGTAATTTCAAAATCAGTATTTTACTTATTAACATAGTAATCAAAAAAGACAGGAATTCTTAAATATGAGATAAAAGGGCAAGATTGTGGTAGAGTATGAGACTCCGCTAAGAAAGTTAATAGAGTTTGTTTTAAAGTTTGCTAATAAGGAGACTATTTGTGCTAAGTTTGAGGCAGGACTTTATTTGGACATCAAAGAGAGAATGCCAGTAACATGTACACAGAGTCACCGAGAGATGGTGCAGTTAGTACTTAGGGTAAAAAAGCTAATAGGGGAAAGAAGCGCAAGAGTTGGCTTTTAGAAGAGAAAGGACTTAAATGTTTTTATAAGCTAGTCATTGAAGAAGAGCCGCAACAGTGGTTCATCCAGCAGTGCTTCTATGCCTAGCCCTGTTAGTAATCCACATTTTTCTCTATGTAAATCTACTAGATTTAGATTTAAATCGGGATTAGTTGCTTCGAGGTCTACTTCGGATTCTTAGCAAACACATGGAGCCAGTAGATACCCTCTCTATAGGAAGCAGCACAGTAGTCCTTGCAGTTCTCCACTGACATATTTGCAGTGTGGACAGACCAGCCATATTAAAAGGAATTGTCCAAGTTTGGGGAGACCTAAGTTGACTAGATCTTTTATACAGGGTCAACCCTCTGCATTTCCTTAGCAGCAACCACCAGTTCAGACTTCTGTTCCACCAAACAGAAGATCTAGTTCTAGTACACTTCGTCAACTCAGGGTGCACAGAGGAATCGGCCTAAGGTTCAAACCAGAGTGTTTGCACTGAACTAAGAACAAGCTCAAGCTAATCCATATGCGATTGCAGGTATGATGTTGATCTTTGGTCAACCTGCATATATTTTTATAGACCCTGGATCTATAGATCTTTCATAAGACATCATTTGCACAGCATGCTGATAGAGAGTTAAGTCCTTTAAACCAAGAATTAATAGTACATACACCATTGGGCCAAAGATTGCTTAGAAAGACTGTGTTTAGACAATGTGGAGTGATAGTAGAAGTGACTACCTTAGAGGCAGATTTTATTCCACTAAAGATCTAAGATTTTGATGCCATTCTGGGGATAGATTGGTTATTACAACATCTAGCTTCAATAGATTACTTTACCAAGTAAACGACTTTTCAAAAGCCTGATGAACTTGAGATAGTTTGAAGCGGTGAGCGCAATGTGCTCTCATCTTGTGTAATTTCGACTTTGGAAGTAAAGCGATTATTGCAGAAAGGTTGTAAGGCATTTCTAGCATATGTAGTGGATATGACAGCTCAGGAGAAATAATTAGAACATACCCCTATTGTGAATGAGTTTTCAGATGTTTTTCTAGATGAGTTAATTGGAATACCTCTGAAACGAGAGTTTGACTTTGTTATAAATCTTATACCTGAAGCCAACCCAATGTCTATGCCTCCATATCGTATGGCACCAGCAGAGCTCAAGGTTTAGTTGTAACAGTTGATTGATAAGGGTTTCATTAGACTTAGTTTTTCACTTTGGGGAACACCTGTTTTGTTTGTAAGAAAAAAAGATGTAAGATTGTGCATCGATTATTGTCAATTGAATAAGGTGACTATCAAGAATAAATACCCGTTACCTTGTATTGATGATCTTTTTGATCAGTTGCAAGGAGCAACTGTATTCTCTAAGATTGACTTGAGATCTGGGTATTATCAGCTGAGAATTCGTAAGAGCGATATTTATAAAACTGCCTTTAGAACAAGATACGGGCATTATGAGTTTCTAGTAATGCCATTTGGGTTAACTAATGCTTCAGCAGCATTTATGGACCTCATGAACCGTGTCTTCCATCCTTACTTCGATAAGTTTGTGATCGTCTTCATTAATGATATTCTGGTGTACTCCAGAAATAAAAAAGAACATGCTCAACACCTTAGAGTTGTGTTGCAGACTTTAAGAGATAAAAGGTTACATGTGAAATTCTCAAAGTACGAGTTTTAGCATAGAGAAGTGGAATTTTTGAGACACGTAGTGTCGGATGCTAGAATTTTTGTTGATCCACGAAAAGTTAAAGTTGTAATACAATGGAAAAAACCGAAGAATATCACAGAAATTCGAAGTTTCCTAAGGTTGGCAAGTTACTATCGTAGGTTTATGGAAAGTTTTTCTTTATTGGCTACTTTGTTGACATGATTAACGAGAAAAAGAATTTAGTTTGAATAGGATGAACGGTGTGAACAGAGTTTTCAAGCACTAAAAGATCAACTAACCTCTGCTCCGATTTTAACACTTCCTAGACCGAGAAGTGGTTATGTTATGTATAGCGATACATCTAAGCAAGGATTGGGCTATGTATTGATTCAGAATGGGAAAGTAATTGCTTATGCTTCTCGACAACTTAAGCAGCATGAAATGAATTATCCTACCCATGATTTAAAACTTGCGACAATAGTCTTTACATTGAAAATTTGAAAATTCTACTTTTATGGGGAGTAGTGTCAGATTTTCACAGACCATAAGAGTCTAAAATATCTCCTTACACAACGAGAGTTAAATTTGAGACAACGGAAATGGTTAGAGCTAATCAAAGATTATAACTTGGTTATCGAATATCACCTAGGGAAAGCTAATGTAGTAGCAAATGCTTTGAGTAGAAAGTCTTCTGTTACATTAGCATTTGTCTAAACAACGTATATGTCATTGTTGATAAAATTGAAGGATTTAAAAATAGCCTTTAGTGTTAATGAGGCTAGAGCTTTAATGGCTAATTTTGTAGTAAGACCCACGTTAGTGGATCAGATCAGAGAAAAATAAATGCAAGATGGTAGTTTAGTCAAGATATGTCAAGATGTAGTTGACGAAAAGGAAAGTGACTTTTACCTTACGTCAGACGATACATTTACTTTGAGAGGCAGAGTTTGTGTGCCAGATGTTGATGACTTAAGGAAGGCCATTATGGAAGAAACACATTGTTCTACTTTTGCCATGTATCCTGGTAGTACGAAGATGTATCGAACCATCAAAGATAGTTATTGGTGGTCAAGTATGAAGAAGGACATAGCTGAATATGTTACTAGTTGTTTGGTATGTTAACAGATTAAGACAAAACATCAGAAACTAGCTGGAACTTTACAACTCTTACCCATAATAGAATGGAAATGGGAGCATATTACTATAGATTTCGTGGTTAGATTTCCTTGTACTTAATAAGAATATGATGCTATATAGGTCATAGTGGATCGTCTAACCAAGTCAGCATATTTTCTGCCAATTCGTATCAAGTATTATTTGGAGAAACTGGCAAGACTTTACATAGCTGAAATCGTAAGACTACATGAAGTACCCATTATTATAATGTCAGATAGAGATCCTTACTTTACATCTCGATTCTAGTTGAAGTTTTAGAAAGTTATGGGTACGACCTGAAATTTCAATTCTGCATTTCATTCATAGACGGATGGTCAATCGGAAAGAACTATTCAGACACTAGAAGACATGTTAAGATCATGTATTATTGAATTTCAAGGTAGTTGAGATATGCATATACCTTTGGTTGAATTTGCTTATAATAACAGTTACCAAGCCAATATCGGAATGGCTTCTTACGAAGCACTCTATGGAAGAAAGTTCAGAACACTAGTATGTTAGGATGAAATGGGTGAAAGAAAACTCGAGAAAAAGTGAAAGTGATCCGAGAAAGATTGAAGACAGCCTAGGATAGACAGAAATCTTATGCCGATCACAGAAAAAAAGATTTGGAGTTTGATGTAAGTGATATGGTATTTTTGAAAGTATCACCTTAGAAAGGCGTAATTCGATTCAGAAATCGAGGAAAGCTTCATTCTCGATATATTGGACCTTTCCCAGTCACTGAGAAAGTTGGTTCAGTAGCATACCGACTAGAATTACCGATAGAGATGTAACGGATACATGACATTTTCTATGTCTCAATGTTAAAGAAATATGTTCTAGACCCTTCACATGTCATCTAACCTCCACCCATAGAACTTCGAGATGATTTAAATTATGAAGTTAAACCAGTAGCACTATTAGATCGACAGGAATAAGTGGTAAGAAGTAAGGTAATTCCCATGGTAAAGTTTTTATAGCAGAGTGTCATAGTTGAAGAAATAACGTGAAAACCTGAACATCAGATATGACAACAATACCCCTACTTATTTCATTAAACAGGTACGTCAAATTTTTATTTCATAATGGCATATCATATCATCATCCCTATCATGGAGAGTAAAATTTTGTGAACAAAATTTTTATAAGGGGGTAGAAATGTAAACCCTGTTCTTCTAACATAAGGGTAAAATGATTATTTAATGACATTCATTATCTCACGCGCATGAATTAAATTTTATTTGACACATTAAAGAAGCTTATGAGAACATAAGCTGGCTCAAATGAAATGACTGATATAGACTTAATAGTATTTTTTTCGAAAATCTGAAAAAGGGATCAAATTGTAAGTTTTTGGGGACCAAATTGCAAAGTTTTCAAAAAGTGAAAAACGCATACTGTAGCACAACACTGTAGCAATCGGTCGACCGGCAGAAGCTGTTCTAAGGGAGAAAAGAGAAGCGGTCAACTGGCAGGAGTCTTGATGGAGGGAGAAAAAGGGAAGTGGTCGACCGATTGCCCAATCCAATCAACCAACAAAAGCTATTCTAAGGGGAAAGGGGAAGCGGAAGACCGGTTGGCTGAAAAACTTAAACTTTTGCCCGATTTTTCAAAGAATTTAAGGGTATTTTAGACTTTTTACACCACATACTATATATACATACACCCCTCATTTGTTTTAACACCTTTCTCTCTCTAAAAACACCTAAATTTTCTCTCCTCTTTCTCTCTAAAATACTTTTTCCCTCTCCTTACCAATTTTCTACAATTTCTCAAAATTCATTTGATTAAATTTGAAATTTTCACCACCAAATGAATCTTCATTGTATTCTCTTCAATTTGGAACCCATTTTAGGTTAAATGGAGCGAGATTAAGCGAAGACGAAAATTAGTTTTCAACTCAAATTTGGGGTTTTCGCGTTTTAACGATTAATCGCAACTTCTACGAGCTTCTACAAGATAACGATAAGCCTAGTAACTCTTAATAATTATAATTTTAACATTTGAAATGTAAAAGATAATTAGAGTTACTGTTCATGTGAAAATTTACGTTTTGATTTCGCTTAGGAAATGTAGAATCGTGTTTCTAATAATAATTGGAAGAATATAACGTCAAATAAGCATTGAATCGTCATTTTAAAAATTTTATTGATATTTACCGAAAATATGGATTTGTGTGGAATTGCAGTAAATAGAATTGTATAACAATATATATATATATACACACACACACACATTGAATAATGTTGAAAATGGGCGTAGTCGCCTTATACATAAATGTGAAATTGGGATATTAATGGCCGTAGGATTTCAGTATTGGAAATTGGATAAATAGCCTGTTAAATAATCCTTTTAATATGTATGTGTCAACTAAAAGATCCTAGACATGCTTTCCACAAGCATTGCATTTAATGCACATACGTTAAGTTAATTAAAATCGTAGAATTTATATATATATATATATATATATATGCGTGGTGTTAGGTTCAGACAACCCGCGAGAAAGACCGACATAGCGTGAGGACATGTAGTAGGGAGTGGTTACCCTCCCCTAAGTTGTGAGTGGATTTATACATACATAATTATTTAAATAGAAATGCATGTGATATTATATGTACACATATGTGTTAAATTATTAAAAAGATAATGTTTATTATTGTTTTATATTGATTTTGGGATGTGTGATTTTATATGGTCTGCTATTGATAAAATTATTTAGATATACATGCTAAAATGGCCAAAAGGTCGGAAATTGATTTATACATTTTAAATCTGTGTTTGAGAATGAAATGGCTAGGAAGGCCGAGTTTGATCTAAATGAATTGAAATCAGTGATTTGTAAATTATTTGTTTTGAGCATTTATATTAGTGATTAGGCCAATAAGGCCGATTATTGTTGTATGGCCAGTGGGCCAAATTGTTTATTGTATATACAAGCCTGTAACTTGTGGACGGACCTGTGAGAGGCTGCATAGGTTACTAGTGCCGCAGTAGGGCTGTTTAAGGGAGGATAAGCTATGGTCCGCCCACTGTGTGCAGCTGTGCAATGATACAAAGATCCTATAGAAAGTTTTGACGGTTTGATAGGGATCTCGAGAATTTGATGGATATGATGTGGACAGTCACTTTATCACCAAGTGACTACTCGGGCTAATATAAGTGAGACGGACTTGTTTTATAAATGCTTATTTAATATAAATTAAATAATTTTACAATACTTAAGCAATGGTTTTTTGTTATACAAAGATGCATTGCTTATGGTTTTATACATAACAAGCTCACTGATGAATTTCGATGTTATCTTGACCAGCGTAGCGGTCGAGATAATATAGCCAACCCGTCTTGGATGTTTTAAGTGCAGACCAATATTTTGTTTTACAGATGGTTGTTGTTCATGAACATGTATATATGTACTTGAGCATGTTAATATAAATTAAATCCCAATATCAGGATCTACAAATGTGTGTGCATGTACGTGTATATATATATATATATATATATATATGTATGTATGCGTTCTCTCACTAAGTATAGTTGTATACTCACCCCTTACAATTTTAGTTTTCAGGCTAGGAGCATTAGTCCTCGCTGAACTGGTAGCGAAAGTTGAATGCACTCGACACTTAGGGTAGGTTTACCTTTCTTGACTTACAGTTATGAATTAGGTCCACTGGATATGAAATTTCTGGATATGTAAACTTTTTCTTAAATTTTGAGTTTTCCTAATGATTTGCTTTATAATTAAAATTTAAGAAGAATTGAACTCTGATGATTATGTAAGAACTTATTTTTTTTGTTCAACCCATGTGAAATATTTTTGATTTGATATTTATATTAATTATACATGATTGTAGATGAATTAATCATAGAGATCAATTCTTTGATAATGACAATCCCGTGGACAGGAATTTGAATTCATAAACTATTTTCAGGTTTTAAATGTTTACAGAGAAGCCTTACAGGCTCTCTTGATACATTCTTGGGTATAGGGTGTATCATAAAGGTCTGTGGCAATTGTCACAAGAGGACCCTAGGGTCGGGGCATGACCGTATGTGTAATTATATTCATTTAATTAATTTAATTCATTTAATTCATTTGAAGTGATGTAAAATTAGATGTCAAGTTATATAATTTCATTCATTTCAGATGCAAGTTAATTGATAATTGAATTAACTTCATCGAAGGATGCATAAACCTCGTTGATTTTCATAATTGAATTCACATTTCACTTATTCAAAACTGAATTAAAAAAAAACACATATTTTATTAGTAACTTATAAATGTTACATTAAACAAATGCAAGTTAATTGACAAATCAATTAAACACATGCAATTATGAAACACAACCAGAATACATGTCCACAAAATACTAACTAATTTCGCTGCAACGACATAAGATTCTTACAAGTTTGACGATTATGTCTGTATTGTTTGCAACGAGAGCATTTGTGTTTTGCCAATTCTTCTCCAACGGATGGTCTCCTCTGTGTTCTACGGCGTCCTGATTCCGGCCATTGAACAGGTGGCAAGGTAACCGAAGAACATAGTTCGTTGGGAACATTCCAGTCTGATTGATAACCAACAGGGTGAATAAGATCTCTATAGACCAAAAAAAGCATATCGGTACTGTAATGTAGTGAGCAAAAAGCATGATGCTGGAACCTAACATGTCTGCATGCCGCAATCGCATGTGCACATAGGAGTTAATCAAACTGAAGTTTTATGCATATACATGTCTTCACGCTGAGGTCCACAATCTCGTCTCTATCTTAGTCTTTTACCTAGAACACATATCGATCGACAGTATAAACTGACATGTTTCTTGCGACTTGTATCCGTTTCTTAATTTTTCTTACCCACTGGTCAATTGTGTTTCCATCTCCAAATCTTCATTTCTCCTCTCGTAGTACCATCTCTGTAATAAACTTCTCAAGTATTCCACTAATGATGTTATAGGAAGTGTGCGTGCATGGCATAGGATTGCATTTAAACATTCTACAATATTAATGGTCATGATGTTATACCTTCTACTGGTAAAATGAGCTCGATCCCATCTGTGACACCCAACCTCGTCTTCTAGATATTTGGCAGTTTCGGGACTAATGAGCTTTAACCTTTGAAATTAATCGTTGAAGTCACTAACACGATACGCCTTCACAGCCACAAAATATGCCATCATAAATTTATCGACTTCATTTTTTTTTCATTATCTTAAACTTTGAACGGATGTTCTCTGCTACATGATATGCGCAGACCTCATGTGTTGCTTTAGGAAAGACATCTAATATGGCTTTCTCAATGCTGGCATGTCTATCTGAAATGAAAACCAAGTCTTATACTTCTCCAATTACAACTCGTAATTTTTGCATAATTCATGCCCACGAATCATTATTTTCATTATCCCCAATTTCGAAAGCCAATAAAAAAATTTGATCATTCCCGTCTTTATAAGCTACCACAAACAAGGTTCTACGGTATTTTCCTTTAAGAAATATCTGATTAACTATTATAACTGATTTAATTGATGACCAGAAATCATTAATACAGTTTCCAAGGGCCATGAAAAAATATATGAAATGGTTATCATCATCCTTCTGTTTATGAGTGACAGTGCCGTTATTGCAACATTTAAAAACATGACAGTATAGGGGTAGTAGATTGTATAAAGCAGCTGGGTTGCTAGAAAGTAATGTTAATGCTACTTTTTAGCACGCCATACTTTTGCATATGATACTAACACAGCGTACTCACTATGAACATCAACTTGAGTATTTTTAGGTGTGTATATTCTTCTACAATCTACAAATTTATCTTTGATTAGTTCGCCGATAAGCTGAGCGTTCGCCTGACAATGTCCGTTTGATAGTTGATCAGACATAAATATATGTATTTGTTCAATCTGTCTCACATAGAAGTAAGTATTTTCATGCATCAATGTCGCCCAAAAACGCCATTTACATCTGTCATCTTAGTATTTTACTTCAAAACAATATGATATTGACCTGTGAATTTGAAACTAAAACTTTTGTTTCATTGTAAGCAAACTCAAATCTCTACGTAATTTTTCTTTCGTTTCATACAATTTTTCGACCACTATTTGACTATCATTTGTACTAGAGAAGGCATCATTTAGAAAAATAACAGGCTAAGGGATCAGAGTACGTGCTGCAACGGATCGTAATCTGATGGACAAACATCTTCGCATGTGAAAGAGGATGTTCGTTCATTGAGAGGTGATTGAAACTCGGTATTGAAGGAAGGTGAAAAGAAAGTATCATTGGGATTAGCTTCTTACTCATTAACTTGTTCAAAATACTTGTGAGTAGGATCTTCATTATACTGAATCAAAGAATATTGTGCATTGACAACCATAGTAGGGATTGTAGTATTGACTTGGTAACTACCGCTTGAAGAAGCAAATGAATTCCTAACATTAGTATGCAATTAACAGATGAACGGCTGCGTAGCTTGAACATTGGGAGACCCTATTATTTTTACTCCTGATTGTTGACGCTCAAATGTGATAAATAGCGGTGTAAAACCTCTAAATGTTGAAACTTGACTATTTACATCAACAAAAAAAGTCACATCTGTATCATCCTTCACATCACTTGGTCTCGAATGCCAAATGGATGAGGGCACACAATGTCTGTCACAACCCTCATTTTAATATTAAATTCATTTAGACTTTTCCGACATATATAATACAATTCATTGACGAGTTCTAGATAATTTATATTCCTTCATACTATTATACCAAAACTGTGTCCTATATTGTAAGTTTCATTACCGTCTGATGAACTCTCTTATTTTCCTCTAGATACAATCATCAAATGAACTCGTTCCATCTGTGTAAAAACAATATAACTATTAGACATTCATTTTGTAAAAAACATACATATATATATATAAGTAATGTAAATATTGAGAAAAGTATGAAAATCGTCGAGATGAGCCTTTAAAATCATCAAGGGATATATGAATTCAATTCTGGATCCCTCGACAAAATTCATACATTCCACAACGAAATTTCATGCAGCCCTCGACGAAATTCACATCATTCGACGAATTTCATACATCCCTCGATTAAATATGAAAGTTTTATACATCTTTAAAATCATCAAGGGATGTATAAATTAAATTCTGGATCCCTTAACGAAATTCATACATTTTTCGACGAAATTTATACATCCCTCAACGAAATATGCAAGTTTTATACATCTTTGAAATCATCGAGAGATGTATGAATTAAATTTTGGATCCAATACTGGATCGAGGGATATATTGTTCACTCTCTTCCTCGATTTAGAATTCTCAAAAATCATCAATAATAAACCATTAACAAGTATCATATAGAATGTATGCATAAAAAGTTGTACTAAGCACATTTCTAAGGTTTTTACAAGTATAAATACAGAAAACAAAACAAAATTATAATGAGTAAAAAAATTTACTTGTTAACAAATATAGTTTCGCCGAATTTACTTTAAATGAACTCGTTTGAACAAACACCGTAATGGCTCTGATTATGATCTCCTTTTTAAATTAGTTGTTGATGGTTATTTTTGATTTTCTTAATTTGCTTTAATAGAATGAAACCAAATTTGAATTTTCACCCATTTTGTTTTAGTGAGATATACAAACAAGAGTTAGAGGCATTTTTGTCCAAAGTCATTGTAATTGGCCTCAAATATAATAGATTTGGGAGCTTAGCCATAAATGTAATTTGGGTTGTTTTTGAGCTATAAAAGTTAAAAACCCCTTGTTTTGTGCTCAGTCTGTTTGGGATTTGATGTTAAAAGTTTAAAATTTAATTTCCATCGTCCAAAAGTTTTTTTTTAAGTATTTGATAACATTTTTTATAATTATTTTTATTAAAATTAACCTACTTTACAATGATTTTTAAATAACAAAAAATAATTTATTTTTCAAAATTCAAAATTAACATTAAGATAATTAGTAAATTACAACTCTAATCAAAAAATAAAATCATTAAAATCTAATTAATTTTTTTTATTTTTAGAAAATATAATTAAAAACATATTATATTTTTTACTATAAATTATTTTAAAATTAGAAAACAAAACAAAAATAAACATTATAAATTAATATATATATATATATGTATATATTTGTGTGTGTGTGTGTGTGTATAAAGACAAACATTTAAATAAAAAATTACGTTCAAATTTGCATACAATTTAGCTATTTGCATATATAAAAGACAAAAACTTAAATATAAATAATTTTTATTCAAAATTATGAACATTTTAATCATTTATATTGTCACAATATTATAACAATAAAATTTTATATAAACTAGTTTTGAACTTTACCGTGATTTTGAAAATAAAATTTGTCCTGATTCTCTTTATAACTTATTATTTTTTTCAATATAATAGAATCAGGATATTTTAAAATCAAGCAATCCCAAATTGACCCTAAGATTTTTGTTAAATCATTTTATAATTGGGTTGGTTTTTTATAATATTAATATTATTAATAATTAGGCGTTTATTTAAAGAAAAATGTCATGACATTAATATTAGATTCAAAATTTTTGTTAAATAACATAGTTTAATGATATAGATTTTTCAATATAAATTTTTAAAAAATAATAATAATAATGCTCTTTTTGCATTAAAAAAAATTATAGAAAAATAATTAAAAGTGTTTTGTAAAAAATAAAAAAAAAACTATTTGTCTATTTTAACCAAATTATTTGATAATAAACACAAATATACTTTTAGCTATTAAAAAATGCTTTTAATTTTTATCTAAGCACTCACAAATCTACCCTTAATAATATGTATAATTTCCTAAATATTTTATGAATTTTCATATTATGGCATATCTCCTAGAGGGAATAGAGGATTAAGAGACATGAAGGAAGGATATATTTACTTGGAAGGTAATCCACTATTCATCTACTTCTTTCTTTCTCAGATTAATCTTATATGTGCATTGCCATTTCTTTTTCTTCCACCCTTAAATAATTTTAGTAAAAATTTGTAAGGTATTAAATATTCACTAACATAAATCATATTTAAGATATTATTTTTATTTTGTATATTTTCTCTCTAACTTACTTTTAATATATTATCTATATATTTAAAATTGGGGTACTACAAATTTTAAATTTATTTCTATTTTAGATAAATATTTAAAATAAGTTAAATATTAAATATTAAATTAATTAAAAGCATAATTTACTAAATGCTTTAACTAACATTTCTTTAAATCAAATAAAAATACTATAACAGTTGGAATATTTTTACAATAACTCCAAATTAGGGGCCTATTTAAGTCTCTTTTCCTAAATTTGAGGTATTCACACACACACACACACACACACACACACACACACACACACATATAGGTTAAAAAAAACAGTTATGCAAAAAATCAATAATTAGGTTATATATATTAGTAGAATTAATACTAGAGACATAAATTCTTATGCAAAATCTTTCATACAAACTCAAGTGTAAAGTAAAGATATATTATTGCCACATATTTTATATAATTTTATTTTACTCTCATAAAAATATAAAATATGAAATAATAATATGATATTACTGTATCAATTTGTTTAAATAAATTTGTATATAAGTTTATATACGTATCGCTATTAATAGATCATAAAAACATGCAAATATATAGGAATATGTAACATTTTTTTCTTTCACCAATTTTTGTAAAACAAAAGTTGTTGCAATGATATTGATTCTTTTTAACTAACTTCTTGTTATCACTTTAGAATGAATAAACAGACAATATTAAATAATATTCAAATTATATTTAAAAGGAAATTAAAAAAAAAAAAAAAGAAATCAAATTGAAATTCTTGTTTGTCATTATTAGTGTTCGAGGCAAAAGTAGGCCCTGATTTTTATTCTTGGCACTTTAATGTGAAGTTGTACTTGCTTTTAGCCAATTTGGCAAACATTAATTGCCATGAAACAAAAAAGCTATTCTGACTCCACTCCACTCCACACAGAATCCAATCAAATCGTCACAAAATAGACCTCTAGACTGGCCCCATTTCTATGCTCAGCGCAGGGTTGCATATGCATGCATGCATGCATGCCTGCCTTGAATGACAAATGCCTTCAATTTGGGGAAACGATGTATACTTCTCTACGATTTAGTCAAATATTTATTTTAATTCAACTAATTTTAGAATATTTAAAAAGTTCGTCGTTAATTAGTTATATTACAATTTAATACTATTTTTTGTATTAATATTATAATTTTTTTATAACCTAATAGTATTATAATTTAATACTATTATTGACATTAATATCATAAATTATCAATAATTACTTGCCATGTGTTCTTCTATTTTAAAATTTTAAACATTGATTTTCAATTCAGTTTTTTAGTTTTGAAATTTAAAATTAAAAACTAAACTAAACCATTCTTCTTCTTTTTTTCTATTAACTTTAATATTGAACGATTATTTATTATTTATTTTTAATTTAAATTCTTAAAACCTTAACTAGAGTGCAGTTGGGCTCGGTTCGGTTTTCTCATTCACAATTTGTTCTTCCACCTCTATCTATCAATACATCCGCAAATTCAGATTCGTTGATATGATGATGACTAGAGTTTGCAGTTCATTTATAAGAACAAAACCAAAAGTTGTCTCAGGATAATAAAATGAAAATGCCTTACCCGAACCATTTCATTATGAGTTGATCAGTTTTCCTGCTATATAGACGGATAGAGCCACTAAATTTCTTCTTCTCATCAACGGTGGTTGGTATTGTATTGCACCAGTCTTTCTTTGTTCAAATTCAGGGGTAGGTTGCGTTTAACCCCAAGCTCCAGTACTAAAAAACAAACATACAAGGGCATAGTTACTACTAGTAATGAAAGTCATTTTTGTAACTTTCTATGTATTTTAAGATTACTATGTAACAACCCAGGGAAAAACCTATCTCGTAGCCAATGTGTACCGCTTCTAATCCCTTATAGTAATTGTTAAAATTGAAGCTAGTTATTAATCCAAATTCAAATTTAGAAAATCGGATCACGCAATCGGATACCAAGAATCAAAGTTGTTGCTCTGCTTCTGCCCTGGTGGCGTACACTTCCCTGAATAATACATTATGAACTAGCATTCCGGAGAACCAAATCTTTGACACTCTTAAAAACCTCTTGAAACAAGATTGTGCAAAAAAGATCTAGCTGCACTGAGGTTAGCTTCTCTTAGATTCTATCAAGTGCCTACATGTGAGATAGAGATGTGACGACCTAGGGAAAAATATCTTTTTCCGGTGTCATTTGTTTTCTGCTTACGCCCTTTATTATTCCTGACCATATTACAAAATAAATATCAGTAAATCAAAATGTCATGGAAGGAAAAATCAAAATGACATTAGTACACTTGAAATGAAGTACAAAAATCATCAATCAATTTTAGATCTCTCGATAAATTTCATCAAGGGATGTATGAATTTTATCGAAGGATCATGTATTGACTTCATACATCCCTCGATGATGGAAAGAGATGTATAAAACTTATAAAATACAAACACCTCTATAAAATTTATCAAGAGATGTATGACTTTCGTCGAGGGATCCAATATAAAAGTCATACATCCCTCAATGATATAAAAGATGTATAAAATTTGTAAATTACAAGCCTTTTGATGAATATCATCGAGGGATGTATAAATTTCGTCAAGGGATTCAATATTTAATTCATATATCCCTCAATGATGGTATGAAATATAAAAAACTAGTAAAATACAACCCATCGATAAAATTTATCGAGGAACTTTCGTCGAGGGATCCAGTAAAGATGTTATACATCCCTCAATGATTTAAAAGATTTAAACATGTTCATAAATCTTTTAAATCATCGACAGATGTATGATTTCTTTATTGGATCCCCCGTCGAAAGTCATACATCCCTCGATGAATTTCGTCAAGGGATGTATAACTTTCGTCGAGGAATAAATTCATATCAAACATCTCTTTGATGGAAATAAAAAATTCCTTGATGATTTTAGTCGAGGAGGCAACCCATTATCAATCATTTTCGTCAATTTCAAAATTTTTCAATCAACTAATGCAAGTATTCATAATTAAAATCAATAATTTTGCAATATATTTATTCTAAATTGATTTCTAAACCTAGGTCATACACTGCTTACACTTTAAATCAAGAAAATATTAAGTTTATTTTCAGGTTGTACATTACTTACGCCTTAATCAACAAAATAACAAGTTCATTTTTATGTTATACATTCGAAGTGTTTTGCATACCACCATTTATGGAAGAGTCGTTTTTATTGTTGTTTTTGTTGTTGTTGAGAGGTATTCGATGTCGTTTGGTTTGACGGATGATTGTGTGCTCTGTGTGTTTTAGTAGGAAGAAGAAGAAGTTTGTACGTGTAATATTTTAAAAGTTTATAATTTTTAGAATGAACCAAAAACCAAAGGTATTTTTGTCCGAAATCGTTATAATTGGTCCCAAATATAACATATTTAGAAGTTAAACTATAAACATAAATAGAGAATATTTTTGGTTATATAGGTCAAGAATCCATTTGTAATAATATACTTCAAAAAGTCGGATATTACGTAAAAATATTATTTGACTAATATTGGAAAGGCAAAAAATTCAAAGAACAGCACAAAAAGAATAACAAACACAAGTGTGAGATATATAACTTGGAAGGAATTTCCATTGTATTTTAGATACGTGAAATGATTTTACGATTTCATTATATCAATCACTTATTTCTTTAAATGTCAATTAAAACTTAGAAGGGAAATTGGTTACTTGTTTTTTATTGTAATACAGATTTGAATATACGAGACAATTCTCATATGTCTCGGACTGTATGGGAAGAAAATAAATGACGATGTCCCCTGCATGCTGAAGTAGACAACAATTAAGAGTTCTCGCCACAACGAAGTCTGAAAGACATTGTCTCCGATCATGACTGTAAGTATTTATTTATGTTATAAAAACAATATGCAATGTTGGTTGATATTGACATGTGCTCGTGATACTGACATACATTTATGTGTTTTTAGTAGCCTTCTCCATTGCGTGTATTAATTCCAACAAGTACAAAAAAGTTCCCTGCCGTACGTGGCCTAGTTGCATTCTATCAACAAAGTGGCCGAAGATGACAATGAGGAAGAAGATCAAGTTTAGTCACTTGCACAACATGCACCCTTCAATGATGATGCTGACAATATGTCTGCGAAGGGAACAGATCAAGTAAATCACAGTGTATAATACAGGTTGTTTAACCATATGATTTTACGGAATATTACTAATCGGAGCATTTTTTGTGCAGGTGTATGTCCTTCATGCTGAGGTAGATGATGCAATCGGGGCTACCCCACTATCCCAATCTACATCTGAAGAGCCAGTTATAACCGAGTCCACTGGTACAAGTTCGATTCCTTTGGCTGATCAAGTTCAATACGTGCAGTTGGCATCGGTTATGGAGACAATTGTCTCCTTGCTTGCTGATATGGTGGCTTAGTTGCAAAAATAAAAAGAAATATTTTGAGTGGAATTGAGCCTCATTAGACAAGAGATGACAGCAATATCGACTCTTCTGTGTTCGTTCAACAATTCTTTGTCCGAGAATCCACATGTTTTATTTTCTTTGCACTTAACTTTTTTTTACCTATTTATCGTAATTACCGTTGTGAATGCAATTGATACTAATAAGTGACATTAAATATGCAGGACAAGGTGCAGGACGAGGTGGGCGTGGATGACAAGGCCTAGGAACAAACGGGTACTGATCACGCAGACACATTAGATCTGGTACGCGCGTCAGTGTAAGTTGGTGAAAAGACCTTCTCACCGAATTTGCGAAGTAAATACAAACGCCATTAAAAGCGAACGAAAGTAATGGCTAGTCCTTTCATGAATCTGGAAAACTTGCGAATGCCAAAGGTAGTCCGAGCATCACTGGCACAACAGCGGTGGAGCCATTTCATCTAGTAGCTGAATAATCTTGATTCGCCTCCTGTGGAATTACGCCAAACCAGTGCATCGCATGCCTAACTCCAGACTATATTGGGAGGCCAAAAAGGTATATGGTTGGAGGATAATTTAAGTATTGCATTTATCGGTCTTTGAATGAAAAAAGTTAAACAAATTGTTAATTAATTTAATTGGATACATTATTTTTGTAATTGGCAGCATATCAATGCATATCTGAACCTATTGTGGGAGCGGCAACGAAAGGAACCTGACACGGTACCCTAACGTTAGACATTGATAAACACGTATACTTATGTAAGTGTTGTCAATTTATTTTGAAAATCATCGTTGTATTTCATATTTAAATGATGTGCAAATCGTTTACAAATTAATTTTTCATATCGACATAATTTTGTATCGAAAATGTGGAGGAAGGTCCAACATAACGGACAGCAGACGAAAACTCTGAGTATACAAGGTCCTGAGGTTCGTCATGGGCGAGATCATGTCCACCAAAGATATTGTAGAAAGGCCTAAGACTTAGTTCGACGTCGACACAATGTACATCCCTGTCAATGTAAATCAGAAGCATTGGGTTCTCGCTACAATAGATTTGGTGGGCGAGAAGATCAGCATATATGATTCTTTTGTATCTGCAACCCAAGATGACCTCATGGTGGATCATCTCCGATGTGTGGTCGAGCTGCTGTCATCGTTGTTGAGGAAGGCCAGCTTTTACCCACAGATCAGAGTTGTCAGACTCTTGTGTTGCATTCAAAACAGTTCGTATACGTGACGAGGTACTTCAGTAGGAACTAAATAGGGGTGATTGCGGTGTGTATGTATGTAAATATGTCAAGTATCTATCTATGCAGCGGGAGTTAAAATTTAGGCCTTCTGATGGAGTTCGCTTGAGAAAGAATATGATGCTCAGTTTATTGGTAAATCAGATCTTGTAAAATGACTTAATTATTTCATTTAATTCATTTTATAGTATGTATATACTTAGTTGTCATAATTCATTTAATCAATTTAGATGATGTAAAATTAGTTGTTAATTTATTTCATTTAATTTATTTTATATGATGTATAAATTAGTTCTTAGTTTATTTGATTTTACTCACTTTAAATTGATATAATTAGTACAGTTATAAAGAGGTAACGTTCGAATATTAATTCTGGATCCCTCGATAAAATTTATTGAGGGATGTATGAATTTCGTTAAGAGATCTAGTACTAAATTCATACATCCCTCGATGATGGAAAAAGATGTATAAAATCAAATACCAATTTTGGATCCTTCGACAAAAAATCATCAAGGGATATATGAATTTTGTCGAAAGATTCAGTATTGAATTCACACATCCATCGATGATTTTTATTGATGTATAAAATCAAAATATCAATTCTAGATCACTAGATATAATTCATCGAGGGATGTATTAATTTCATCGAGGGATCCAATATTGAATTCATACTTCTCTCGATGTTTTAATTGTTGTATAAAACCAAATACCAATTCTGGATCCCTCGACAAAAACTATCGAGGAATGTATGAATTTCGTCGAGGGATCCAATACTGAATTCATACTTTTTTCGATGTTTTAATTGTTGTATAAAACTAAATACCAATTCTGAATCCCTCGACAAAAATCATCGGGGAATGTATGAATTTCGTCGAGGGATCTAATACTAAATTCATATTTCCCTCAATGTTTTAATTGTTGTATAAAACTAAATACCAATTCTGATTACCTCGACAAAATTCATTGAGAGATGTATGAATTTTGTCGAGAGATTCAGAATTCAATTTGAATTCCCTCTATGTTTGTAAAATATGTATAAAACCAAAAACAAAAATTCACAATTAAGTAATTCAACCAGAATACATAAATTTATCGTAGAATATAAAAATCTAGATAGAAGCAAACTGATGGTTCTATTACAAAACGTGTAACATGTCCGAATATAAATCTACAAATTACCACATAATTTTACTACAACGACATTAGATTCTTACAAGTCTGACGGTTATATCCGTATTATTTACAATGAGAACATTTACGTCTTACAAATTCTTCGCCAGCGGATGGTCTCCTTTATGTCCTATGTTGTCTTGATTCTAGGCGATGAATATATGGTAAAGTAACTGAAGAATGTAGCTCACTGGGATTAACCCAGTCTGATTGATGATCAACATTGTAAATATGATCTCCGTAGGACAAAAGAAGCGTATCGGTACTGTAATATCTTGAGTAAAGGGCATGATACTGGAACTTAATATATCAGCATGCCGCAAGCGCATGTGCACATGAGAGTTGATCCAACTAGAATTTTCTGCATGTATATGTATTCTCGCTGAGGTTCACAATCTCGTATCTTTCATGGTCTTTAACCTGAAACTTATATCAATTGATAAGATAAACTAAAATGTTTCTTACTACTTGTATCCATTTGTTAATTTTGTTTTTAGTCCACTTAGTCAATTGTGTTTCCATCTCCAAAGCTTCATTTCTCCTCTCATAGAATCATCTTTGTAAGTATTCTACTAATGATGTTATGAGAAAGGTGTGTGCATGGCGTATGATTACATTTAAACATTATGCAATATTGGTGGTCATAATATTATACCTCCTACTAGTAAAATGAGCTCGAGCCCATCTGAGACACCTAAACTCATCATCTAGATATTTGGCGGCTTCTGGGCTAATGTCTTTTAACCTTTGAAATTGGTCGTTCAAGTTACTAACACAATATGCCTTCGCAGTCACAAAGTATGCCATCATATGTCGACTTCACTTTTTTTTATTGATTTGAACTTTGAACAGATATTCCCTGCGACATGATATGAGCAGACCCTATGTGTTGCTTTAGGAAAAACAGCTAGCATAGCTTTCTCAATGCTGGCATATCTATCATAAATGAAAACTAAGTCTTGTACTTCTCTAATTACACCTCGTAATTTCTGCATAAACCATGCCCACGAATTATCATTTTCATTATCCTTAATTTCGAAAGCCAATGGAAAAGTCTAATCATTTTCATCTTTGTAAGCTACCACAAACAAGGTTCTACAGTATTTTTCTTTAAAAAATGTCTCATCAACTGCTATAACTGGTTTAATTGATGACCGAAAGCCGTAATACAACTTTGAAGGGCCATGAAAAAATATATAAAATGGTTATCATCATTCTTCTGTATATGAGTGGCAGTGCTATTATTGTAACATTTAAGAACATGACAATATAGGTAGTAAATTTTATGAAGCAGTTGGGTCGCCAAAAAGCAACGTTAGTGCTGTTTCTTTGGCACTCCAAACTTTTGCATATGATACTAACACACCGTATTCACTTTGAATGTCAGCTTAAATATTTTTAGGTGTGTATATTCTGCTACAATCTGCAAATTTATCTTTGATCAGTTCGCCAATAAGTTGAGAGCTCGCTTGATGATGTCTGTCAGATAGTTGATCAGACATACATGCATGTGTATGTTTAATCTGTCTCACCTGGAAGTAAGTATTTTCATGCATCAATATCGCCCGAACAAGTCATTTACATCTGTCATCTTGGCATTTTACTTTAAAACGATGTGATGTTAACCTATGAATTCGAAACTGAAAGTTTTGTTTCATTATAAGCAAATTCAAATCTCTGCGTAATTTTTCTTTGATTTCATATAATTTTTCAACGACTATTTCATCATCATATGTACTAGAGAAGACATAAATTGGCAAATTAGCTGGCGGAGGGATTGAAGGTATGAACTGCAACGGATCATAATCCGATGGACCGGCTTCTTCGCATGTGAAAGAGGATACGCAAATATTGAGAAGTGATTGAACATCGATATTGATTGTAGGTGCAAAGAATGTGTCATTAAGGTTAGTTTCTTACTCATTAACTTGTTCAAAATACTCGTGAGTAGGATCTTCATTATACCGAATCGGAGAGTATTGTGTATTGACAACCATGACAAGAATTGTAGTATTGACTTTGTTACTACCGCTTGAAGAAGCAAACAGATTCCAACATTAGACTGTAATTGATAAACAAACGGCTGCATAGTTTGAACATTAGAAGACCCTACTATTTCTACTCCTGAATTTTAATGCTCAAATATTATAAATAGTGATATAAAGCCTCTAGATGTTTAAACTTGACTATTTACATCAAAAAAAAAGTCTCATCTGTATTGTCATTCACATCACTCGATCCCAAACGCCAAATGAATTAGGGCACGCAATGTCTGTACACAAACTTCATTTTAATACTAAATTTATCTGGACTTTTCCAACATACAAAATACAATTAATTAACGAGTTAGATAATTTATATTCTTTTGTGCTGTTATAACAAAACTACGCCTTTCATTGTAAGTTTTGTTTTTGTCTGGTGAACTCTCTCATGTTCCTCTAGATACAATCATCAAATGAATTCGTTTTATCTGTATAAAAATAATATAATTGTTAGATATTATTTTTGAAAAATATACTTAAACACATAATCCTATAAGAAATGTAAATGTCGATAAAAGTATGAAAATCATTGAGAGGAGTATAAAAATTGTCGAAATAACTATAAAAATCGTCGAGGGAGGTATGATTTCAATATTGATCTCTCGATAAAATTCATACTTCCCTTAATGATATATGTCGAGTGATCCAAAAATGATACAAGTTTTATACATTATTTATAATCATCGAGGGATGTATGATTTTAGTATTGGTTCTCTCAACGAAATTCATACATTCTTCGATAAATTTCTTTGAAGGGTCTTGTATTTTGCAAGATTTATACATCCTTTAAAATCATCAAAGGATGTATGAATTCAATTCTGAATCCCTCAATGAAATCATCTCAATAATTTTTGTTAAGGGATCTAAAATCGATGCAAGTTTTTACATCATACCATCATCGATGGATGTATAAACATTTCAGTACTAGATCCCTTGACGTAATTCATATGTCACTAGATGATATGCTATCTTAACCATCCAAAAATCATCAAGGAATGTATTGTTCACTCTCTTCCTCGATCTTGAATTTTCAAAAATCATCAATATCACACCATTAACAAGTATTACGTAGAATATAAGTAAAAATTATATTAAATATATTTGTAAACTTTTTATAAACATAACTAGAAGACACAAATCATAATTATCATACTTGGATAAAAAAAATATTGATTATTATCAAAATGTAACTTCGCTGAATTTACTTTGAATAAATTCGCTTAAACAAATACCGATCAACATAGTAGCGCCTCTAATTATGATTTTTTTAATTTAATTGTTGATGTCTTTGTCTAGTCTTTTTAATTTGTTTTAACTTTTTAAAATAGAATAAAACCAATTTTTTATCTATTTTACATTAATAAGGTATACAAATAAAAGGCAGAGGTATTTTTATTCGGGAAAATTTCGAAAATAACCATTTGAGACCTACAGTTTACTGATATGACCAACCCTAATTTACTTTTATCAATCGGTTTAATTTCAAGTCATTTAGACGATTTTATTCTCAAGACTAAAAATATGTTATAGTCACCCGCTACAGTGCTCACACTACAATGTATAAACCCTAAATCCTAAAACCCTAAATGTACAATACCCTTGTATAAGTGTTTTGTATATTTTAATTTTTTTACTTTTAATTTCTTTCTTTTTGCCCAAAAAATAATTAAATTAAATTTATTTACAATAAATTTTATTATAATTAAATTTAAATATATATATAAATTTTAAAAAATAAAAGAAATTATTTTCATCAATTATTATTTATTATATAATATACAATAATAAATATTTCAAATTTTGAAAAATATAAAAATATAAAAAATATTAAATTTCATTTTATAAATTTAAAAAGTTAATTGTTACAAATAAAAATATTTATTTAAAAAACAAGCACTTTTGAAATTACAAATAAAAAATATTTATTTTTTTAAAATTTTTAAAATTTAATTTGTTTTTTAAAATTTTGTAAGTTAAAATAATTTTAAATTTTTAAAATTTTGTAAGTTAAAATAATTTTAAATATTAAAAACAATAAATTAATTGAAAAAAATTAATTTCATAATTTGTTATACATTATGTATTTTTAAAATTAAATGGTAACTAATTTCTTAATTTATTAAAAAATAAATAATTTTAAAAAATTTAAAATTTAAAAATTTTGCTAAAAGACAAAAATACTTTGTCTTTTAGTGTGACATCATTGCTGATGTCATTGCACAGTGCTCAGGTCCAGACCCGAGCACCAGCATGATGACATCATTTATTTTTTAAAATTCATAAAAAAAAAATTTAAAATAAATGAAGTAATTTTAAATTTTCAAAAAATTTAAAAAATTTAAATATAATTAATAAAAAGAAAATTCAATTTTATTTTTAAAAATTTTATGTAATTTTTTTAATTTTAAATTTACATAGTAAATAAGTTGTTAATTTATTAAAAGTTAAAAAAATAAATTTTATTTAAAATTTTTAAAGTTCACAAAAGATAACTTTTTTTTGTATTTAGTTCGATGATGTCATTGATGATATCATCACCCGCACAAATTAAAAAATATAAAAATTTCTTTGTGCTTGGGTGATGATGTTATTATGTTGTCATTACCCGAGCACAAATTAAAAATATTTAAAAGAACTCGAGTGATTATGTCATCAATGGTATCATCTCACTAAAGACAAAAAATTTGTCTTTGGTAAATTTTTAAAATTTTAAAATTTTAAAATTTTTTATTTTTTTATTTTTAATAAATTAACAACTTATTTACTATGTAAATTTAAAATTAAAAAATTACATAAAATTTTTAAAAATAAAATAAAATTTCATTTTTATTAATTATATTTAATTTTTTAAAATTTTGTGAATTTTAAAAAATAAATGACATCATCATGATGGTGCTCGAGTTCGAGTATAGACTATGCTCGGGTTTGGACTCGAGCACCACGTAATGACATCAGCAATAATGTCACAGTAAAAGATAAAATATTTTTGTATTTTAGCGAAATTTTTAAATTTTAAATTTTTTAAAATTATTTATTTTTTATTAAATCAAGAAATTAGTTACCATTTAATTTAAAAATAGATAATATATAATAAATTATGAAATTAATTTTTTTCAATTATTTTATTGTTTTTAATATTTAAAATTATTTTAACTTACAAAATTTTAAAAAACAAATTAAATTTTAAAAATTTTAAAAAAATAAATATTTTTTATTTGTAATTTCAAAAGTGCTTGTTTTTTAAATAAATATTTTTATTTGTAACAATTAACTTTTTGAATTTATTTTTAAATTTTTTTATTTGTAAATATATATATATATATATATATATACACACACACAATAATAATTATAAAAAAATTTTAAAAATGCTACAGTACCATTGTAGCTACAGTGATATTGTAGCATTTCTAATTTTTTTAATTTTCAATTTATTTAATTTTTAATAAAAGTTTTAATTTTTTATTTAATAAAATTTATAAAATAAAATTTAATATTTTTTATATTTTTTAATTTTTTAATTATTTATTATTGTATATTTATATAATAAATAATAATTGATGAAAATAATTTCTTTTATTTTTTAAAATTTATATTTTTTTATAAATTTAATTATAATAAAATTTATTATAAATAAATTTAATTTAATTATCATTTATTTTTTAACAAAAAAATTAAAATTAAAAAAATAAAATATATAAAAATAAAGGGACTATTGATTTAGAGTTTAAGGATTTAAAATTAATATACTGTAGCGCGAGTATTATAGCAGGGTGATTGTACTATATTTTTTTTTTTCGATAATAAAATTATCTGAATAATTTAAAATTAAATCAATTAGTAAAATTAAATTAAGATTGGTTATATCTATAAACATGGATCTGAAAAGATTATTTTCGAAATTTTTTCTTTTTATTTTATATCGTACAATCGACCTTAAATATATCACGTTTAAAAGCAAAAAAATGAGATGTAATTTTGGGCTATTCAAGTCTAAATCCGGTTACAAATCCGTCAAACTTAAAATTCATTTTTTTCAAAACCTCTCT
>JAXCLQ010020507.1:11290-32741 GCA_035584115.1 Cedrela odorata | reverse complement strand
TGTGTGTGTGTGTGTGTGTGTGTGTGATACTTTATTCACTTACTTATTTTACTTTATTGTGTGTGTGTGTGTGTGTGTGTGTGTGTGTGTGTGTGTGTAAGCTTGGGCTTGGACTTATATAATTGGGCTTAGGCATAATTAATTGGATTAGGCCTAAAATGTATATATATATATATATATATATTATATTTTTGGCCCACTTAATGTTATTTTAATCCATAATATAAAATTTTAAAAATGACCTTATTAATAATAAAATTTCAATTTTACCTTTCATGTCAACTACATTTTTCAAGTTTACAAAAATACCTTTATATATTTACTTTATATCATTTTTGAAAATTCTAATACTCAATACTCTAATAAGCATATTTAAAATCATAGTTATGAGTTCTACAAAAAAAATCTCGAGTGTAATACATCTAGTGAAGAAAGCACTTCATCATCAGAAAGTGAGCGAGTGAATTTCTGCCTTATGGGAAAATAAGACAATAAGATAATCTCCTTAAACCAAAATTCATCATATTATGATACATGCTCAAGTAGTGATAGTGATTATTTATTAGATGATAATTTAGGTGCATTGTATGAAGAACTTAGAAATGGTTTTTAGAAATTGTATATTAAACATAAAGAAGTTAAGAAAAAGAATTCCTTAATGTTAAAAGAAAATGATTCATTAAAATTAAAAGTTAGAGAACTTGAACTTAAAAATGAATCTAGGGTGTCTAAAAAGTTAGATGCATTGAAAGATGAAAACAAAATCTTGAAGGATGAAGTACTTTCCCTTAAAGAAGTGTTAGCAAAATTTACGCTAGAGAAAGAGTCCTTAGATAAACTTTTAGGCAGTCAAAGATTAGTATTCGATAAAACTAGACTTGGTTACAAACAAGGAACTAAACAAAAAGCTTATGCAAATTATTTTGTGAAATCCTTTTCACAAATAACTTCATCTATTACTTGTCATTATTGCAATAAGAAATGGCATTACATTAATACATGTCGATATAAGAAAAATGCATACAATGAACTTAAGATGATATGGGTACCTAAGGGTACAAAACTTAAAGAAATTATGCATGCTAAAGCAGCCAAAACCTTCAAGGGTAGAGCTAATATTTATCAACCCAAAGTCACTTAGGTACCAAAATAAGCTTTTTTATTGTGTAGGTATCTCATATGAAGAGCAACAAGTACAAGAAGAAGTGATTTTTAGATAGTGGTTGCTCAAGACATATGACAGAAAACAAAGGGCTATTTCTTTATTTAAAGAAAGAGGAACGAAAAGATGTAATATTTGGATACAATAGCTGAGGCAAGGTGAAAGGTATAAGAACTATTGGTATTAACTTAATCTTAATTAAAGATGTCTTGTATGTTGAATGTTTGAAATATAATTTGCTTAGTATTAGTTAATTATGTGATTATGGATACAAAGTTGTATTTCTTAAAAATGGTTGTGAAGTGTTAGATGAACATGCAAATAAGTTATTCTATTCACTTAGAAACAATAATGTTATATCATAGAACTAGAAAATTTGGAAGAATTAAATTATATTTGTTTGCAAGTTCTATGTGATCATTCTTGGAAGTGGCATAGAAGATTAGGACATTGTAGTATAGATCTTTTGCGAAAACTAGCTAAACAAGGCTTTTTAGGAGATCTCCCCAATCTAAACTTCACAAAAGACAAAATATGTGGTTCTTGTCAATTAGGAAAACAAGTCAAAACATCATTTAAATCCAAAAACTTAGATTCCACAACAAGATTATTAGAACTTTTACACATGGATCTCTTTGGACCAAATAGAGTTGCTTCCTCAGGAGGAAAACTCTATGCATATGTAATAGTTGATGATTACTCTAGATTTGCTTGGATGTTTTTCTTAGATAGCAAAAGCAATACATTTTAAACATTTAAAAAATAAATAAAAATTATTGAAAATAAAACTAGGTACAAAATTATGAAAATTAGAAGTGATCAAAGTGGGGAGTTTATGAACAAGGATTTTGAAAACCTGTGTGATGAGAATGATTATTCTCACAATTTTTATACACCTAGAACCCTATAACAAAATAAAGTTGCTAAAAGAAATAATAGAAACTTACAAAAAATGGGTAGAACAATGCAAAGTGAATATAATCTATCCGAATACTTTTGTGTTGAAGCTATAAGCATCACATGCCATATATCAAATAGAGTTCTAATAAGAAAAATCCTAAACTAAACTCCATATGAACTAATATTTCAAAGAAAACCCAAGATTAAGTATTTTAGAGTATTTGGATGCAATTGTTATATTCTCAATACTAAAGATAATCTTGAAAAATTTAAGCCAAAATCTTATCTTAGAATATTTCTAGGATACTCATCTAAAAGCAAAGCTTATAAAGTTTTCAATATGAGAACTTAAGCCGTGGAAGAAAGTGTGCATGTAACATTTGATGAATTTAATCCCGACTTAGCAAAATTAATTGTTAAAAAAAAAGAGAAAGAATTGGAAGTTACTGAAAACCTTGATAACTTGAACTTAAATGATACATCCTTAGAAAAAGAGAAAGAAGTTGTAGAAGAAGAGGAAATCATTAAAGATCTTTCAAAAGCATAGAAATATGCATTTAACCATCCAAAATAGTTAATAATAGGTGATTCTTCATAAATGGTCAAGAATAGAAGAAGGGTAAGAGAGATGGATGAAAATCTAGAAGAAGATCAAAACTTAGCCTTTGTCTCTCAAATTGAACCAAAACAAATTGAAGAAACTCCAAAGGATGAAAATTAGTTAATGGCCATGTAAGAGGAATTAAATCAATTCCAAAGAAATAAAGTGTAGACATTAATATCTAAACCTAATAATGATTCAACTATAGGTATGAAATGGGTGTTTCGGAACAAACTTGATGAGAATGAGAACATCTCTAGAAATAAGGTTAGGTTAGTGGCACAAGGGTATAGTCAAGAAGAATGAATAGATTATGATGAGACTTATACACTTGTAGCTAGATTAGAAGCCATTAAAGTACTCTTAGCCTTTACATGTTACAAGAATTTCAAATTCTATCAAATGGATGTCAAAAGTTCATTTTTAAATAGCTTTATAAATGAGGAAGTTTATGTAGAAAAACCTTCCGATTTTGAAAACTATAAAATTCCAAATCATGTTTACAAACTCACTAAGGCACTTTATGGTCTAAAGCAAGCACTTAGAGCTTGGTATGAAAGACTTAGTGAATTTTTATTAAAATATAATTAGTGTGGGAGAATGTTGATACTACACTTTTTTATTAAAACCAAGGATGATGATATTTTATTAGTTAAAATTAATGTTGATGATATCATCTTTAGAAGCACAAATGAGTCCTTGTGCATTGAGTTTTTAAATCTTATAAAAGGTGAATTTGAAATAAGTTTGATGGGAGAGTTAAATTTCTTTTTGGGACTTCAAATTAAACAAATAAATAATAGAATATATATCTCTCAATCAAATACATCAAAGGACTTTTGCAGAAATTTGATATGATAGAGGGTAAACCCATTCAAACTCCCATGATATTTTTTATGGAGTATGTGTATGTGTTAGGTTTCAGTTCAATCCCAAAAAATCACACCTTATAGCAGTTAAACAAATTTTTAGGTACTTAAGAGCCACAACCAACTTAGAATTATTTTATCCAAAAGATGGTAAGTTTAGTTTAAAAGGCTATTCGGATGCCGATTATGGAGGATGCAAAGTGGATAGAAAAAGCATAAGTGGCACGTGTTACTTTCTAAGAAATGCACTAGTATCTTGGTTTAGTAAGAAATAAAGCACGTTGCATTATATACTACTAAAACATAGTATACTTTAGTGGGTAATTGTTGTGCTAAACTTTTATAGATTAAAAACATCAATTACTAGACTATGGATTAGAAATCAATTAAATTCTCATTTTATGTGATAACACAAGTGCCATAAACTTGACAAAGAATCTTGTGCATCACTTAAAAACTAAGCATATAAAAATCTGTCACCACTTTATTAGAAATCATGTTAGTAAATGAGATGTATGCTTAGAATATGTCAACACAATTCTTCAATTAACTGACATCTTCACTAAGCTAATTGATAGGGATCGTTTCTATACAATCAGAAATGAACTAGGGATGATAGAAATTGATTGAATCATATTTAAATTTGTTTGTATATGAAATTGGATAAAAATCATTTTTGAAAGAATTCAAATCGATACTTTTATCACAAAATATCGATACCTTGATAACGGATCGATACGCTCTTAAGATTATATCGATACCCTTATACATTTTGACCTAGAATCAACACAACCTATAAACGTATCGATATTGGAATTCATTATTAGTATGTATCGATACATCGCTTATTTGGATAGATACATTGGTGTTAAATAATCAGATGGCCACGTGTACATTAAAATTTAAAAATTTTCAATTAACTGCCAAAATTAATTGAGTCTTTGAAAATCGTGCTCAAATATTGATATATTTTCATTTTTCTACTAATAAGTATCGATACATTCATTAAAAATATCGATATTCGTACCTTTAAAGACAAAAATATCGATATTTCTTCAAGACAAATCGATACATTTTCTCATGTCCAAGAACAGATTGATACATTCTTTAACTATATCGATACCTTTACGCGATTTCACATTTAAATAGGGAAAAATACAGAAACTCTCACACTTATCCTAAACCCTAACTTTTTGAATCTCTCAAACTTTTCCAAATCAAACTTAAAAATGCCTATAACAAAGAATCTAGAAGTTAGACACAGAAAGAGATCTAGGATGAATGATCTCTCATCCTCAAGCCCAGATTTTTAGAACCGAGAGGCAGAGGATCGATACCTCTCTCTTTACCTCAAGCAAAAGTGGCTCCTAGCCGAGTTCTTGACTTCATCCTATTATTCTCCATCAAATTTCCATACCTCAAAACCTTTGAAGATTTTAGATGGATTGACTACCATAACCAAAGGAGAAATGTTTTGATAGCATTGTCAAAATGTTTTACTCAAATCTGGATGCTAAGGACCCCCACACAGGAAAAGCAAGAATGACAAAATTTACAAGCATTGTACAAGGACATACCTTTCAAATCAATGCCGATGTCCTATCACTCATCACCCATGTACCAGAAGGAGGCATTTCATATCAAGTCAATGCCTTTCAACCCCTTGAAGCATGTAAAGCAATATTCAAAGATCCGAGAATGATAGAAGTGGATAACAAGCCAGTTCACTTAGGCATCCACGAGAGAATACTTCATCTAATCGTCTTCTACAATTTCAACGCGCGTTTTGGACGCTAATCGGAGATGACACATGAGGACATATGATAGATGCAATGCATCATAGAAGGTAAACGACCTGATTTAATTTCATGGATTCCAAATGCGATGGTGAGGACGACCATGTCAAAAGCCAGTCACCTATACTACGAATATGTGATTTCGGCGATTATCCGTAAGAGTCCATCATGGATCTACGCTGAGATAGATACCATTGAGCCCCCAGCTGTCGCTACACTATCAGAGACCATACTCCAATACATGCATTATGTCAGAGTATAAATGATTTAGGCTTGTTATAAGCATTTGCACGCTAGAAACCAAGTAGAAGTTGTGGTTCAACCAACGAAAGAGTTCACACCAGAAGATAACCATGAGGCACCTGCTGATGTGCAAGAGGTAACAGATGCAACAACACCTTTATCATGGCCAAGACCTTCCTCACTAGCTTCCTTAGCTTAAGACAGAGCAAACATCGCAGTCACCTTCTACATCAGTATTGTTAAACATTCTAGATGATATACAAGCCAAACTTACACAGAAAGAAAAACAGGTGGACACTATACTGACCAGCTTTGATGAGCAAATCACTAACCTTGAGACCCTAGTGACCACAAAAATGCACAAGATCAAGGAGCATCTCGTTTAGGGTGACCATGGCATCACACAGCTCGGACGATTTAGACTCGAGTTTTGCAATGAGACACGACCAATCATGTATAGCTTGGCCAAGGTAGCCATACCAGCACCTTTACCAGCATATCACAGACTTACGACCTCTTCATCCAAACCATGACCTCTTCCACACGCCTCTCAGCCTAGTTTATCTCATCCTGTTAACTTAGACGTTGACAGTGATAACTCCGATGATATCATTCTAGGCACTTTATAGAGTTCTATTGTCTAGGTTGTTTGTTTGTTTGTTTTTTTTTTTTTTTTTGTTATGTGTACTGATGCCTTTGACTTAGGCTATTGTTTTCTGACTTTTAAACTCATATTTTGTTTTGATGATATGTTGATTAATGAATCTTTCCATGATTTCATGTTAAGCCTTAATATTAAAATTTATTTTCCTTATTTGATTATTGACAAAAAAATGGAGAAATATGAATTTAAAATGTTTAAATTGAAATTTAAAGTGAAAACATAACAAACAGAGGAGACGTAAAAGAATAAAGAGGAGAAAAATTTGATATTTAAAGCAAAAGAAAGATCATAAAAACTTATTTATTCTTAAGAGAGAGTTAGACATTTTTAATTAACTAAAATCCTTAAGATACATTTTGTTTTGTCATCATAAAACAATGAGGAGATTGATGATATCATGTTAGTAATTGTTAAATATAAAATTGATGATATCATAATATGTGAAGTGTGTTTTTGATAATGACCAAAGTAATTGAGATGTCAATTTAATCTATACGAATATACTTGTGTTCAATCTAAATAAATTTCTGGTGTAACATATCGATACTTGAAGAAAAAGGACCGATATTTCTAGTAAATGGATCAATAACCTTGGCAAATAGATCGATACACTTAAGGAAGATCAATACAAGGAAGTGAAGAGATTAATATTTGCAAAGACAGTAGCCTTGATGAAATCACCAAGTTAAATGGATCGATACCCAAGCAAAGCAGATCGATATATTTAGACTAGATCAATACTTGAGTTCAAGGAGATCAATACATAACAATTCTAGAGAGTTGTAAAGTAATTACGAAGTAGACTAAATCGATACATGAGTTTAAGGAGATTGATACATGACAATTTTAAAGAATCGCAAAATAATTACGAAGCAGACCAAATTGATACAAGAGTTCAAGAGATCAATAAATGGCAATTCTAGATAGTTGCAAAGTAATTACGAAGCATACCAGATTGATACCTAAGTTCAAGGAGATCGATACATTGCAATTACAGAGAGTTGCAAAATAATTAACAAGCAAACCAAATCGATACCAAGATAGAAGAGATAGATATGTTTCAATTTTAAAGAGTTGAGAATTAATTACAAAGTGAACTAGATTGATACATTGACAAAAAGGATCGATACTTCTTGGAAATTTAAAACTCAATAGCAACTTCTGCAACATTTATGACGAACATTAAATGCACCTAATCAAGCCGTTGGCCACAATCTTCTTTAAAAAGAGAATGAGTATAAATATAAGAATTTAAGGAGAAGAGAACAACAAAGTATATTCTTGAGCATCAGTGATTATTCAATCTTGCAATTCAACGTGAATATATCTCTTTCTCTTTCTATTGTAAATTTGCTTATTCACTTATTCTTGTGAGAGAAAATCAGTTATATGAGCTCATTGAAACATTAGCTTTCGTGTGAGAGTATAAAACACAGAAATACATTATTGTATTGCTTTGGGTTAATCTTCACCCGAATTACATAAAGATTATATTGGATTACTATTTACTTAGGAAAAAGTAAGTGTAAGTTTATTTTTCATCTTAGAAGGAGTTGTATTGGGTTTTACTTAACCCATATAAACAAGGAGATAGTAGAACCTTAGTGGTGAGTCAAAGCTGAGAGAGTGGACATAGGCAAACATTATCAAATTACTATAAACCCAGTGTTTGCTTTCTTTTTCTACTTTTTTATTCAGTTTATTGCATTACATACATTTTAATCTCTAAAATTTTTAATAACCCAATTCACCCCCTCTTGGGATTGCCAACTGGGCCAACAGTGATAATCAAAGAAATAAAGTTAAAGCCTAAAAGGGAGAGAACTCTTAAAGAGAGAAACCGGTTCACTCTAAATGAAAAGGTTATGAACATCCTATATTATGTTTTAGATAGAGTTGAGATGTAAAACAACCAAATTAATTTGGGACATATTAGAAGTCACATATGAGGGAACAAATAGAGTTAAAGACTCAAGAATTAGTATGCTTGTTCATGATTATGAATTATTTAAAATGAACTATATGAAACATAAAAGATATGTTCACTCGCTTTACTAACATTACCAAAGAACTAAAGCTCTTGGTAGATCTTATTCTAATGCAGATATCATAACGAAAATCTTGAGAAGTCTATCTAGAAGTTGGGATGCTAAAGTGACAACTATTAAGGAAGCAAATGACCTGTAAACTTTACCACTTGAAGAGCTTTTCGGATTATTCATGACCAATGAGCTAGAAGGGAGACAAAATGAGGACGAAGACAGAGAAAAAGGAAGGAAGAATGTCGCCTTAAAAAGTACTAAAAAGAAAGAGAAAGAACATGAAAGTGAACAAGAATCTGATAAGGATGAGTTTCTTCTTATGGCTAAGAAATCAAAGAAATACTTTAACAAAGATAGATTAAAAGGGAAGAAATCGAAAAAGAACAAACTTTCTAAGAAATGACAAATTCTAGAAGAGCAATTAAAAAGAGAAAGAGAAGAAGAAAGAGAGGGAAACTGTCTATTATAAGTGTAAGAAACCAGGGCATACAAGACCTGAATGTCAACTAAAAAAAGACAAAAAGGACGAGAAAAAGAAAAAGGCAATGAAAGTCACATAGAATGACTCATCTAGCGAAGAGAAAACTTCATCATCAGAAAAAGAGAGAGCAAACTCCTGCCTCATGGGAAAACAAGAAGATAAGGTATTCTCCTTATATCACAACTTTTCATATTATGATATACTTAAGTAGTGATAATAATGAATTATTGGATGATGATTTGGGTGCATTATATGAAAAACTTAGAGATGATTTTTAAGAGTTATATGTAAAGCATAAGAAGTAAAGAAAAGTAACTTTATGATGCTAAAAGAAAATGATTCATTGAAATTAAGAGTTAAAGAATTTGAAATAAAAAAATGAATTTAGCATGTATAAGGAATTTGATGTATTAAATGATGTAAACAAAACCTTGATGGATGAGATAATTTCTCTCAAAGGAGTTTTAGCTAAATTTACATAAGAAAAAGAGTCTTTAGACAAACTTTTAGGTAACCAAATATTAGTATTTGATAAAGCCGGACTTGGCTACAAACAAGGAACAAAAGAAAAAGATTATGCAAATTATTTCATAAAATTCACTCAACAAATAACTTTATTTGTTATTTGTCATTATTACAATAGGAAAGGTCATTATATCAACACATGTCTACATAAGAAAAATACATATAATGAACCTAAGATATTGTAGATACCTAAGGGCACAAAACTTAAAGAAACCATGCATGCTAAAATTGCCAATACTTTTAAGGTAGAACTAATGTTTATGAACTTAAAGTCACTTAGATACCAAAATAAACTTGCCTCTTTTGTAAGGACCTCATGTGAAGAGCAACAAGTACAAAAAAAGGTGATTCTTAGACAGTAAATGCTCAAGACACATCACTAGAAACAAAAAGTTATTTCTCTATCTAAAAAAGAGGAAAGAAAAGATGTGATATTTGAAGACAATGGCCGACGCAAAGTAAAAGGTATTGAAACTATTAGTATTAATTTAATTCTAATTAAAGATATTTTGTATGTTAAAGGTTTGAAGTATAACTTGCTTAGTATTAGTCAATTGTGTGATTATCGTTACAAAGTTATATTTCTTAAAGTTGTTTGTGAAGTATTAGATGAGCATGCTAATAAACTTTTCTATGCACATAAAAATAATAATGTATATATCATAGAACTATAAAACTTAGATGAAGTAAATAATATTTGTTTGCAAATTCTATGTGATGATTATTGGAAATGGCATAGAAGATTAGGACATTGTAGTATAGATCTCTTACTAAAACTAGCTAAATAAGGCTTATTAAGAGATCTTCCTAATCTAAAATACTCAAAAGATAAAATTCTCAACTAAGTAAACAAGTTAAGACATCTTTTAAATCCAAGAACCTAGTTTCCACAACTAATCCCTTAAAACTTTTACATATGGATCTTTTTGGACCTAATAGAGTTGCTTCTCTAGGAGGAAAACTCCATGCATATGTAATCATTGATGATTACTGTACATTCACATGGGTATTCTTTTTAGAAAAACAAAAGCAATACATTTGAAACATTTGAAAAATTCTCAAAAAGGGTTCAAAATAAAATAGGTTACAAAATTGTAAAAATTAGAAGTGATCAAAGTGGAGAGTTTATAAATAAAGACTATGAAAAATTTTGTTATGAGAATAGATACTCTCTTAACTTTTCTGCACCTAGAACGCTACAACAAAATGGAGTTGCTGAAAAAAAGAATAGAACCATACAAGAAATGAGTAGAACTATGTTTAGTGAATATAATTTACCTAAACACTTTTAAGTTGAAGCTATAAGCACTGCTTGTCACATAACAAATAGAGTTCTAATAAGAAAAATTATAAACATGACTTCATATGAAATCATCTTCCAAAGGAAACCCAAAATTAAATACTTTAGAGTCCTTGGATGCAATTGTTATATTCTTAATACCAAAGACAATCTTGGAAAATTTGAGCCCAAATCTGATCTTAGAATATTTTTGGAATATTCCTCTAAAAGTAAAGCCTATAGAGTTTTCAATAGGAGAATTCAAATTATGAAAGAATCTGTGCATATAATATTTGATGAATTTGATCCCGACTTGGCTAAATTATTTGCTAAAGAAAAGGTAAATGAATTAAAGATTAGTGAAAGCTTAAAAAATTTGAACTTAAGTGACACTTTTATAGAAAAAGGAAAAGGAATTGTAGAAGGAGAGGAAGCCTCTAAAGAACTTCTTAAAACATGAAAATTTGCCTCTAATCATCTAAAAAAGCTAATTATAGGGGATCCTTCACAAGGGGTCAAAATTAAAAAAGGAGCAAAAGAAATTAATGGAAACCTAAATGAATTTCAAAATTTAGCATTTGTCTCTCAAATTGAGCCAAAACATGTTGAAGAAGCTTTAGAGGTTGAAAACTGGCGAATGGCCATGCAAGAAGAGTTAAATCAATTTTAAAGAAATGAAGTGTAGACCTTAGTACCTAGACCTAATGGTTATCCAACCATTGGCACTAAATAGGCTTTTAGGAATAAGCTTGATAAGAATGGAAACATTTCTAGAAACAAGACTAGGCTAGTTGCACAAGGGTATAGTTAAAAAGAGGGAATAGGCTACAATGAGACTTATGTACCCGTAGCTAGATTAGAAGCCATTATAGTGTTCTTAGCCTTTACATGTTAAAAAAATTTCAAACTCTATCAAATGGATGTCAAAAGTTCATTTTTAAATGAAAAAGTTGTTGTAGAACAATCTTTCAGATTTGAAAATTATAAAATTTTAAATCATATTTATAAACTCACTAAAGCGTTTTATGGCCTAAAACAAGCAGTTAGAGCTTGTACGAAAGCCTAAATAAATTTATATTAAAATATAACTTTGTGAAGGGAAGTGTTGATACTATACTTTTTATAAAAACTAAAGATGATGATATTTTACTAGTTCAAATTTATGTTAATGACATCATTTTTGGAAGTACAAATGAGTCCTTGTGCATTGATTTTTCTAACCTTATAAAAAGAGAAGGAGAATTTGAATAAGTTTGACGGGAGAATTAAATTTATTTTTGGAACTTCAAATTAGACAAACGAATGATAGAATTTATATCTCCCAATCAAAATACATGAAAGAGCAGTTAATGAAGTTTGACATGATAGAAGGTAAATCCTTTCACACTCCTATGAACATTTTTACCTCTTTAGACAAAGATAAAATAAGAAAGAATGTGGACTAAAGATTGTATAGAGGCATAATAGCTTCTTTACTCTATTTAACCGTCTCTAGACCCAACATTTTATATGGAGTATGTATATATACTAGGTTTCAATCTAATTCCAAGGAATTTCACCTTATAGTTGTAAAATGAATCTTTAGATATTTAAAAGTTACGCCTAACTTAAGTTTGTTTTATCCAATGGATGGTGAGTTTAGTTTGAAAGGTTATTCGAATACCGATTATGGAGGACACAAGGTAGATAGAAAAAATATAAGTGGTTCTTGCTCCTTTTTAGGAAATGCACTAGTATCATGGTTCCGTAAGAAACAAAACACAGTTGTACTTTCCACCACCGAAGCAGAGTATATATTTGTAGGTAGTTGTTGTGCACAACTCTTATAGATTAAACATCAATTGCAAGACTATGCATTATACCTTAGTCAAATTCTCATTTTATATGATAACACAAGTATAATAAACTTGACTAAGAATCATGTGTATCACTCAAGAACCAAGTACATAGAAATCCGTCACCACTTCATTAGAGATCATATTAGTAATTGGGATGTGTACTTAGAATTCGTCAGCACTAATCTTCAATTAGCTGATATCTTCGCTAAGCTAATTGATAGTGATCGTTTTTATACAATTAGAAATGAATTAAGAATGATAAAAATTGATCGAATCATGTTTGAACATGTTTGTGTGTGACAGTATGTCAAAAATCATTTATGGAATGATTCAGATTGATACTTTGATCAACAAGTATTGACACCTGATAATGGATCGATAAGTTTTTATAACCATATCGATATCTAAATAAGTTTTAACCTAGGATCAACACAATCCCATAAATGTATCGACACTAGAATTTATTCCCAATATGTATCAATACATATTACATTTGAATTGATACCTAGATGCTAAATAATTAATGTGGTGACCACGTGTGCTTTAAGACAATTTAAAGACTCTTAAATAGCTGCCAAAATTAAATGCACATTAAAAGGCACGCTCAAATATCGATACCCCAATAAGATGTATCGATACTTTTTATTTTTTCAACAAAAGTATTGATATCTCATGAAGTCAAATAGATACTTCTTCTCAGATCTAAAAAATAGATCGATACATATTTAAATGTATCGATACTCTTATGCGATTTTACGTCTAAATAGGACAAAATCCAAAAAGTTTCAAATTCACTCAAAACTTTCTCTCTTTACAATCAAAATTCCTAAATCTCTTAATCTCTTAAATCTCCCAAAAACAAGTTTGAAAATGTCTAGGACTAAGAATCCAGAGATTGCTCAACTCAAGAGACCAAGAACAAACGAAGCCTCCTCCTCAAACCTAGACTTTGTAAACTGAGAAGCCGAGGATCGATACCTCGCCAATACCTTAATCGAAAAGTTACACCTAAGACAGTGATTGATTTTATCTTTCTAGAATCCGTCAACTTTCCCCATCTCAAAACATTTGAAGAATTTGGATGGGTTTCGTATCTGCAGCAAATGGAAAAATGTTTTGACAGTCTTATCAAAATGTTTTAGTTCAACCTAGATACCAATGACCCTCATTCAGGAAAAATGAGGATGATTGACTTCACTAGTTCGGTTTGAGGACACCCTTTTCAAGTTAATGTCAATATACTATTGAGGGTGACTCATTTGCCCGATAGTGGCATTTCTTACCTAGCCAACGCCTTCTGGCCTCTTGAAGCATGCAATGTGCTATTTAAATTCCAAGCCTAATGGAGATAAACAACAAGCCTATACATCTTAGCTTTCACGAAAGGATTCAGCACCTGATTGAATCATATAATCTCAATGCTCATTCCGGTTAATATTCGGAGATGACGTATAAAGACATGTGGTAGATGCAATGCATAGTGAAGAGGAGACGTCCAGATTTGTTGAGCTAGATTCTGAATGCTATAGTGAGGACCACACTGTCAAGGGCAAGCTATTTACACTATGGCTTTGTAATCTCAAAAATTATCTATTAGAGTCCTCTATGGATATTTGTATAGATCAATACCATCGAGCCCTCAGCTGCCACAATGTTATCGGAGACCATACTTCGACACATGAACTATGAGTAAATAGTGGATGGGGAATGGATACTTCAGGCCAAATACAAGCATCTTGTGCCAGGAGCAGGCCCAACTAAGCCACGGAAGTAACCTATAGATGAGTCTACACCTCGATCAATGGATGATGAACCTATTAATGTTGTATGCCCTAAAACCATTTGTGTTATCGGTTTTGGGCATATTGTATTAAATTACTGTTGTATTATGTATTGTATATGTTTATTAATGAAAGAAAAATTTTCAATTCATGTGTGTATGTTGCTTTTTCTATTTATTCATATTAATAATAGAATATGCATATGAATTGTCTTTGGTAAATATCATGAGATGAATTAGTGCGAGTAATATTATAGTTATATCATTAGGAAATTTGTGTGGAATAACAGTTAGAGAACTGTTTTTCGAACGTGACCAAAGTTATGATAAATCACACAGAAGTATATTGTTAATAATTCATCATATAATTATATTAATGTGTTAACTACTCTTTACACCTGAGACATTATAGTTGTTGATCGGTATAGATGCACATGGTTCATATAGTGTATAAATGCGAAGCTAATCATGTTTTGCATACACAAGCTGGTTTGGTCATGTGTTGTTTATATTGAGATGCAAATGATTGTCAGATGGAATCTGTTGACTGGATATAGAGGATTTTGAGGTTTTGTTAACTTAGTCCAAATTTGAGTTCCCAGACAAATATTAATAAACTGCTGAAAACAAAGTTTTTTGCCAAAATATAAATGTCATATAAAGAGTTCGTAGTAACAAGTTTAATATGTATTGATTGATTATCCGCATATAACTGAATTTAGGATTTTGATATCCAAGAGTCCTAATTTAGTTGGAATTAGATGAACAGAAGGAGATTATTCACATGGAATGTATAATTAGACATAAAAGGTTTGATGAAGATTTACTTCATTGTGGTTTAGAGAATATGGCATGTTACTAAACGTTAATCATAGTTGTTGAGTTTCCGAATAGTTCGAAATGAGTTCAATGAGATCGATTTTGACTCACATCTAACTCCACAGTGAACCTAAGAGATCACGTAACGCTTGCAATTTTGAAAATTTATAACTGTAACATCTATAATATTTAAAAATTTTAATCAAATAATTTGATGTTATTTTTTTAAAATTAAAATTTCATATAATTTAGAATTTTTGGGTATATGATAAAGAAAATGGGACAATAGCAAATTATATAATATTAAGTCATATATCTCGAGAATTAAACTTTACTGTCATCATCTCTTATTCTAAAATATAACATCACTATCCCTTATTTTACAATACAACAAAACTTATAAATAATTTTTACAAAATTCTATGTATTGTAGATTAACTAAAGTCAATATAATATACAACATATACATTGTATATATATTTAAGATCTAAATTTAAGATATCAGAGACATTTTCTTTATCATACAACCCAACTTTATTCTAATCGCCTTGATCCCCTAATATTCAACTATTGTCCCATTACAATGTCAAAACATATTTACTATTATTTTGAGTTATATATATAACCTATGCGAAGAATTATCAATAGTTATAAACTATTAAATATGGTTAAGATCTAACTCTTGCATCAAGAATTATTATGCACCATTACCTCCACCAACTTCTACTTAATACATAATATCATACTTAAACTTTCATAACATACAAGTAAAATTCTTTATATACACAAATTTTAATTCTAAAATGGTACGCTATACTATAGTACTTTAGATATTCTTAATATAAACTTCTAACAATCTCATTCTTATTAATCAAGAATTATATATTTTCAATTCGATTATAATCTATAATATTTATTATCGCAAAATTATTGTTTAACTTAAGAATATCTAATAATAACTTTTCTCAATCAAATTATTAAACCAAATCACTCAAACTATTTGTTGATATTTTGTTCTCAATCTACTCCATATTTTAAAATAATACATATATAAAATATTAAACCTTAAAGATTAAATAATTAAATAACATACTTCTTATAATTCCTCATAGTTCCACCATATGGACCTTAAAATCAATTACAAACTAATGTATCTACATACTACATATAAAATCATATAAAGTAGTATCGATTTTAACTATTTTATTACTTGCTTTAAGCCTTTTCAAATTTAAGCTACAAACATTTATGTTCAATAATATTTTAATCACCAAACAAAATCGAATTTCAACACATTGACCGAATTCAATACCAACTTATATGTTCTTTCAATCTCATTAAAATAACTTCATTAATATAAAGAAATTCAATAAAATAAAACTCAAGTTATGCTTAGTAACCAAATCTTTCTTCTATTCATCTTGAATGATTTTTTTGCAGATTGTCTTATCAATATAATCAATATTCCTTCAATTACAAACCCCATCAATCATATCAAGTCTACTATCCTAAATCTTTGCATATAAAATTCAAAATCATTACACATATTAAAATATTCTCATTAATATACTTTTGATACAGATAAATTCTCAATTGAAATCTCATAAATAACTCACCAGTTAATATTTCTTCATAAATTGTCTTTGATATATATAATTTTTCAACTATGAACTTTGTCTATTCACCTTGAATGATTCTTTATCTTTGCATATAAGATATGTTTATCTCCAAATATCATAGAGATAAACATATATCATAGAGATAAACATATCTTATACTTGTAGAATTTCCTAATCATACTCTTCAATCATTAAAAATTTATTGAATAAAATAGATGAATATAAATTCTTAATTTAGGAAACTATGCATTCCTCTTTATGTATAATATGTCATTAAAGGTTTCAGATTTTTGCAAAATTTAATCCAATTTAAAACATTAATTTCACACCTTAAGGAAAATTGTCATATTTCTTAAACACCTTTGGTTTTCATACAGAAATAAAATACGATTATTTCTATGATCTTAAATTTCTTCTTCATAACACTTCTTCAATGTCCTCAGAAATTTTCTCATATAAGAGCATAAAATGAAATCTTAAATCAACCTCATATATTTACAACTTAGATTCTATTTTCAATCAATGAATTATAATTTTTGATAATCAATTCTTATAAATTTTGTAAAACAAAATTCTTATTTCTTATTGTTTCTTATAAGAATAAATAAGATTTAGACTTTATTCTTAATTATAAACTAAACTCATAAATAGTCTCATATCAAAAGCCAATTAATAATATAACCCAAAATAATTCATTTACAAATATTATAAATTTTATTTTTAATACTAGCATAAACTCCAAATAATAATTTTAAATATTTTCTTAACATTTTATAAATCATAAACAATCACAAAATGTTTGAGAAAGAAGAAATATCTTTCATGACCCAATTACAAGTCTCAATATCTTACTTAGTCTTTTTGTTCATTTTACTTGATTCGTTTACTTATTCTATTTCCGTTTAGGTCTCTTATTAGTTGAAGAAAGTCTTTTAAGCACACTAAGAGACTGCAAACCGTAGCACATTTTTATTTTTAGGAAAAATAATAATTATTAATCTATTTTTGATAGTCTTCTTAATCTATTTACGATAGTCTTTAGCTATCATAAATATTTTCTAGAATCAAAATTCTAAGATAGTTAATTTATTTGGAACAAAATTCTAAATGCCTATGAGCTTACTTGAAAATAAAGGGAAACTATTAGCAAGGCTTCTACTACAGCAACTAAAAGCTACCAAGGAAAACAATTTCATACTTAAATAATGAATACAAATATAACATAGACAATGAAGTCGTAAAATTAGTAACATAGTCCCCTACATTATTACTCCATTAATTCTGTATCAAATAATTCATTTATAGGATAAATTAAGTATAAGATATCCTTTATACTTCTTAGACTAAGCAATAAACTCTCTCAATATTTCTATCAAGCAGAATTTTAAGTAATAACACTTCCTTAACTTGTTTTAACTTTTTACGTGTTAGACAATACGAACACTGACGGGATAAAACCATAAATACCTAACAAAACTACAACTCTCTACCCCCCGTACTGACACATACAAGAATCCATAAAGACGATTAATTACCTGAATTTTTCGTGTTTCATCTATAAAAATAGATCTCTCCAACACCCCCCCCCCCCTCAACACCCCATTGAATCAAATCCAATAACACCGTCACCAATTCGCATCACATATTCACGTGCAGATAAATTCAGTACATTTCTTCCACTTTCTTTAATAGCAAACACATAATTTGGCACATTAACTACTACACTCAAAAGTAATACACTTCAAACAACTGGTCCAACCTGATAAAACTCTTAATACATAACTACTCCAGCATAATAACCTAAATTCCAATGAAAAACATGTTAATTCTACTAAAACCAATTATTTCCCAATCACAAATTCTTCATTTCTTTATACATTCAACAATAAACTCAATTAGTCTAAAAAATATTCATAACATACCACACACAACTAATAAAATCAAAATAAAACAGCACTTAAACTTAGTTGCGTTGAGTTGAGTTGTTTTGACTATGACTTTTTCTAAGTAAAAATGGTCCAAATCATTCTACACTTAACATAATTACAATAAAAGAAACACAATAGATTCTTAATTTTAACACCAATAGAAATCAAATCACAAAATAAAAGATTTGTGAAATCAGAAAGAGTTATTAAGGTTTTTTTTTTTTTTTTTACATCTTCTTGCTCTATTCCTTTTCATTCCCGGAGAATATTTTTGCCAAATGACCCAAATTCCTTGCCATGTCCTCCTTTCCTTTAATATCTTCACCCAACACTTATCTGTGTCATAGGTGTTATAATACCTCATCTTCCAGTACAAACATCTCACTACTAATTTATTATCATTAACACCCTTTTTATACAGACGCATTCTTAAGAGGGCTTTTTTTTTCACTTCTTCAGTCGCCATTGGACCTAGATTGATATAGGAATAACGAAGAATAGTTCTTGCTAGTTTCATTCTCTTTTTAGTAATATACAAATTTCCAAGTCCTTTATGAGAACTCCATCATTCATACTATTTTCACTTTTGTTTATACTAATCCATTGATCATACTTTGTCCTTATTATAACTACAAAACAAAACCAAACAAAATAAATTCTAGAAAATTATCACAAATATACCGAAGTTAAAACTACAATAACTATATATATATATATATTGACACTTTTAAGCCCTGGTATCGATCTATTTATTAAATTTTGGTTTTGAAAATTTCATTGACACTAAATATCGATACATTTGCCTTCATATATTGATCCCTTCTCCTTAAGATATTGATATGGGTGAGTTCGTAAATAATCAAATTCCTTGACTTACAAAGTATCGATCCTTTCTTCACATATATCGATACTTTCTTTACATGTATTGATACTTTCTTCACATGCATCGATATTGTATTCATAAGTATAAATAATTTTTTTCTATGCCCCTTATTGCCATAATTATATTTTTTCAATAATTCTCTAAATTTCAAACCTTAGTTTCCCTATTAATCCAAATGTCTATATACTCAAATTTTTCAATCATTCCTAATATCTATGAACCTCAAATCATTATCTAACCACTTAGAGTCTGTAGAACCTCAAACCTTAGCTCTGATACCACTTTTGTAACACTTCATTCTCATATTTACTCAATCAATCATGATTACATAATACACATACTTTATACATATGGTCATTTGCTTCAACAATCCAAATGTCCACTCAATGTTATATCATTTGTCACACTCTCAGTACATAATTTTCATACATAAATACTTGACCTTAATATTCCAAAATTCATGCACAATACTACATCGGTATTACATGGTTCTTAAATGTCTACAATTATTATCTATATAACTAGTTCTCAATCGTATATATATTCTATTAATTACATATATAACTAGTATCTTCATTTATGCTTAACTAACCTTGCATGCATCATTTGTCACTTCTATGTACTATTCTCTGAAAAATAAAATTTTTAAAATAAATAGTGAGATATAATCTCAATAAGTAAACCATGCAAGTTTGCACATGTTGTTGCTGTACAAAATATAAATACTTAAACAGATTAATACATTTTTAAACTTTTTAATTACACAGAAACAAATTCATAGTACAAACATTTTCAAAATGACTTAGTCAATTAGTGTCACATGCACATATGGTGACCCAGATTCATAACGTGATCACGTATTTCGCTTAAAGCGGATAATCTTTCTATTTCAAACATAACAGAAATGTGCGTAGTACATTAAACATAATTTTAAATAACTCACAAGTCTCGTATTTGACACGAAACCCAGTCAAATCAGAATAAACATTAACTAACGACTAGAGCCATAAAATCATTTTCATTCATAAATGTTCACACATCGACATCATTTTCAACAATCATTTCATGAATTTGATATCAGCATATAAAACATTCAAAATTCTTAATTTTCATATTATTTTCAAACATATGCTCAAATATCATATTATTTTAAAAGTAGTAAAATGCATGCACGATTTACTTACAATAACAGGAGGGTAACCACTCCCACTAATGATCCTCTCGTTTAACTTGATTCTTTTCCTAGATTCTGATAGCCTAATACTACAAATATATAAATCATGTCTTCTACTATTCAATTAATCAATATAAATATTTTTAATGCAATATTTGTGGAATTAGCGTCTAAAATTTCTTAGTTTTATCCATATCACTAAATTTAATTAACTAAGGTCATTTACTATATTTTCAACAATGAATTTTTGTAGCTAGTTTATTCTAATTCTCATTTTCGACTACCCAAAATTTACATATTTTCGCCTAAACAAACAAATACAATTTTGATTTAAAAACTATAAAAAAAAATACTGTTCATACCGAGAATACTGAAGCAAATACTATTTATACCATAATATTGTAGGAGATTACTGTTCTGATCCATATTGTAGCTATAATACTGTTCATATTATGGGTACTGTATAATTAGTTACTGTACATATTAAATATATTATGCAAACAGTTACTGTACAGATCGAATTACTGTAGCACATTCAAAACTACTGTTTACCCTAGAGAAAAACACCATAATTTCTTCAGATCAACATTTTTATGTCAAATCAACTCAATACAACATTTCCTTCTCCGATTCAACACAATCTAACTTTTTTTTTTTATGTAAAATTAAGAGAAATTTCTAGGCTAAATAGTAACTTTAATTTTAATTCAAGTTTAAAATTAAAATTCAAGCTTCTAACGCGTTATAAAGCTTATCGGTAACTAAAATTTGAAAAAAAACTCGCTCAAATTCAAAGTGAAATGGTTGAAAATTGTAAGGGAAAAGGGAAAATGAGTTTGCTGGAAATG
>JAXCLQ010020507.1:0-11190 GCA_035584115.1 Cedrela odorata | reverse complement strand
AAAAAAAACTCGCTCAAATTCAAAGTGAAATGGTTGAAAATTGTAAGGGAAAAGGGAAAATGAGTTTGCTGGAAATGAAGAGGATTGAACATGGGTTGGAAAGAAAGAAAATGCAATTTGTTATATTTTGGTTTATAAAATTTTAATTAGACCCCTTTTCTTATTAAAAATTATACAAATAACTTAAAACTTTAAAAAAATTTCATTTTAGTCCTTTTAAAAATTCTAAAATAATTTTTAAAATTTTAGAGTCTTTACAGTTAAGTCCAAAATTAATCCAAACACTATTTTCTTCATCCAAATCTACTTATAACCCAACTTTATGAAATCAATTTTGTGCCTAAATAAATTTTTAGAATTCACTTAAAAATTCTAAATTACATAAAATTTTAATTAAATAAATAATATCAAATTATTTGATTAAATTTTCTAAATACTGCATATGCTACAATTACAAAATTTTAAAATTGTAATTGTTACATCAAGGTTGTTGATGGATGTGAATGTGAGTCTAGAGCTATCGGAGCTGCGATCTCAGGCACATTTATCAATGCCGATAAATTATCTACTAGTTGAAGTACAGGTTCAGTGGCTAGTTGCTCATGTGGCTTGTCTTGACCCCTAATGTGCATGTGTTTATAACGAGCCTAAAGCATCCATTCTTCGTTTGCTCTTTGCTTATAATGCATATGCTGAAGTGTGGTCTCTGATAATGTAACAGTAGCTGAGGCTCGATAGCTTCTGTCTTAGCATGGATCAATGGCGGACTCTTACGGATGATAGCTGAAATCACGTATCTATAGTGCAGGTAGCTGACTTTGGACATGGTCGTCCTCACCATCACATTTAGAATCCAAGATATCAAATCAGATAGCTTACCCTCTATAATATTCTGCATCCACCACATGTCCTCATATGTCATATCTGAGTAGCATCTATAACGTGCATTGAGATTATAGGAGTCGATAAGGCAAAGAATTCGCTAGTGGATGCCCAAACGAACTGACTTGTTATCCACTTCTGTAATTTCTAGATCTTTGAAAATTACTTTGCACGCTTCAGGGGGTTGAAACGCATTGGCTGGATAAGAGATGTCTCATTTCTATACATTTGTTATGTGAGACAGAACATTGGCATTCACCTAGAAGGAATGTCCTCGTACAATATTTGTGAATTCTGTCATTCTTGCTTTCCCTATGTGAGGGTCCTTGGCATCTAGATTTGAATAAAATATTTTGACTACGCTATCAAAACATTTTCCCCATTGGCTGAGGTAGTTAATTTATCTAAAATCTTCAAATGTTTTGAGGTATGAAATCTTGATGGAGAATAATAGGTTGAAGTTAAGAACTCATCCAGGAGCTACTTTTTGGTTGAGGTAGAGAGACAAGTATCGATCCTTTGCCTCTAGGTTTTGGAAATCTGGATTTGAGGATAAGGGTTCATTCATCCTAAGTCTCTTTCTTTGTCCAACTTCTGGATTTTTTGTCTTAAGCATTTTCAAGTTTGTTCTCAAAGAGTTTGAGAGATTCAGAGAGCTGAAATTTTTGATTTTAGAAAGCTAGGGTTTTGAATGAGTGAGAAACTTTTTGGGTTTTGCCCTATTTAGACGTGAAATCACGAAAAGGTATTGATATACTTAAGAGACATATCAATCTATTTTTAAATCTGAATATATGTATCTATTTGACTTCAAAAGTTATCGATATTTTTAATGAAACACAATAAAGTATCGATACATTTTATTGAGATATTGATAAATTTTATAGATAGCTTTAAAAGATATCGATATATTATGGCAAGATGACACATGTCAGCCATGCACCAAATTTTTGGTGGTTAATTTTATAAATTTTGAATTTTCTGCTTAACTTAAAAAATATGCATTTATAATGTATCTATTATAATTTGGCATATCGATACATATATGTAAGGTATCGGTACATGCTAGAGCTCTGGCTTAGTATCGATATACGATGTTAACTGTATCGATACTGAATCTAAATTCTTTAAAGGTATTGATATATTTACAAGAATATATCGATCCTTTGTCAAGCTATCGATACATGTAAAATTATATATCTATCCTTTTGCACTCAGAATCAAAAAATTAACCAAAATCAAACATAAACAGGTTCAAACATCAACCAATCAATTTCCATCATTCCTAGTTTATTTCTAATTGCACAGAATCAATCCCTATCAAGTAGCTTAGTAAAGATGTCAGCTAATTAAAGATTTGTGTTGACTTATTTTAAACAAACATCTCATTTACCAATATGATCTTTAATGAAGTGATGTCAGATTTCTATATACTTGGTTCTTGAGTGATACACGAGATTCTTAGTCAAATTTATGGCACTTGTGTTATCACACAAAATAGGAATTTGACTAAGTTCTAATCCATAGTCTAGCAATTGATGCTTGATCCATAGATGTTGAGCACAACAACTACCTACTAAAATATACTCCTCTTTAGTAGTTGATAATGCAACTGTACTTTGTTTCTTGCTAAACCAAGAAACTAGTGCATTTCCTAGAAAATAACATGTACTACTTGTGCTTTTTCTATCTACTTTGCATCCTCCATAGTCGGCATTCAAATATCCCTTCAAACTAAACTCACCATTTTTTGGATAAAACAATCCTAAATTAAGTGTGGCTCTTAAGTATTTAAATATTCGTTTTACTGCTACAAGATGGAATTCCTTGATATTAGATTAAAACCTAGCAGATACACATACCCCATAGAGAATGTCAGGTCAAAAGGCGGTTAAATAAAGTAATGAACCTACAATACCTCTATATTATTTTTGGTCTACATTCTTTCTTATTTCTTCTTTATCTAAAGAAGTAGAAGTATTCATAGGAGTTTGAATAGGCTTGCCCTTTATCATATCAAATTTCTTCAAAAGCTCTTTTATGTATTTTGATTGAGAGATAGAAATTTCATCATTAGTTTGTTTAATTTGAAGTCCCAAAAAAAAATTAACTCTCCTATCATACTCATTTCAAATTCATATTTCATAATATTTGAAAATTCAATGCACAAGGACTCATTTGTACTTCCAAAGATAATATTGTCATCGTTGGTTTTAATAAAAAATGTAGTGTCAACACTCCCCCTTACAAACTTATGGTTTAATAAAAATTCACTAAGTCTTTCATACCAAACTCTAAGTACTTGTTTTAAACCATAAAGTGCCTTAGTGAATTTATAAATATGATTTGAAAATTTTTAGTTCTCAAAACCGAAAGGTTGTTCTACATAAATTTTTTCATTTATAAAGCCATTTAAAAATACACTTTTGACATCCATTTTATAAAGTTTAAAATTTTTGTGACAAGCAAAGGTTAATAGTACTTTAATGGCTTCTAATCTAGTTACGAATGCATAAGTCTCATCTTAATCTATTCCTACTTCTTAACTATACTCTTGGGCTACTAGTCTAGCCTTATTTCTAGAGATATTCACATTCTCATCAAGTTTGTTCCTAAACACCTATTTTATACCTATAGTTGGATAATCGTTAGGTCTAGGTATTAATGTCCAAACTTCATTTCTTTATAATTAATTTAGTTCTTCTTGCATGGCCATTAATCAATTCTCATCTTCTAGGACCTCTTCAATTTGTTTTGGTTCAATTTGAGAGATAAAAGCTAAGTTTTGAATTTCTTCTTGATTCTCATTCATCTTTTTTGCTATTCTTATAGTCTTGACCTCTTGTGAGAGATCTCTTATTATTAAATCTTTTAGATGATTAGATGCATATTTCCATACTTTAGGAAGTTCTTTAGTGTTTTCTTCTTCTTCTATAACTTTCTTTTCATTTTCTATAGATGTCTCATTTAAGTCCAAGTTTTCTAAGTTTTCACTTATTTCCAATTCATTTTCCTTTTCTTTTGCAAGTAATCTAGTTAAGTCGGGATCAAATTCGTCAAATGTGACATGCACGGTTTCTTTCATGACTTGAGTTTTTGTATTGAAAACTCTATAGGGTTTGCTTTTAGAAGAGTATCCTAGGAATATTCCAAGATTAGATTTAGGTTCAAATTTTTCTAGATTATCTTTTGTATTAAAAATGTAACAATTGCATCCAAATACTCTAAAGTACTTAATCTTGGATTTTCTTTGAAAGATGAGTTCATATGGAGTTTTGTTTAAAATTTTTTTTATTAGAACTTTATTTTTTATATAACATACAGTGTTTATAGTCTCAGCCCAAAAGTATTTGAGTAGGTTATATTTATTTAACATTATTCTACCAATTTCTTGTAAGGTTTTATTCTTTCTTTCGAAAACTCTATTTTATTGTGTGGTTCTAGGTACAAAAAAAATTATGAGAATAATTATTCTCATCACAAAGATTTTCAAAGTCTTTGTTCACAAACTCCCTACCTTGATCACTCCTAATTTTTACAATTTTGCACCCATTTTGAATCATATTTTTAGTATTTTTTAAATGTTTCAAATGTAGTGCTTTTGCTATCCAAGAAGAATACCCAAGTAAATCTAGAGTAGTCATCAACGATTATATATGCGTAAAGTTTTCTTCCTAAGAAAGCAACCCTATTTGGTTCAAAAAGATCTATATATAGTTTTGTTGTGAAAACTAAGCTTTTTAATTTAAAGAATGTTTTAGCTTGTTTTCCTAGTTGACAAGGACCATATATTTTGTCTTTTATAAAGTCTAGACTGGGTAGATCTCCTAATAAGCCTTGTTTAGCTAGTTTTCGTAAGAGATCTATACTACAATAGCTTAATCTTCTATATAACATTCAAGAATCATCACATAGAACTTACAAACAAATATTATTCACTTTATCCAAGTTTTCTAATTCTATGATATACACATCAATATTTCTAGATGCACAGAATAATTTATTTACATGTTCATCAAACACTTTACGACCATTTTTAAGAAAAACAATTTTATATCTATAATCACACAATTGACTAATACTAAGTAAGTTATATTTCAAACTTTCAACATATAAGACATCTTTAATTAAGATTGAGTTGATACCAATGGTTCCTATACCTTTCACTTTGCCTCAGCTATTGTCTCAAAGATTACATCTTTTATTTCCTCTTTCTTTATATGGAGAAATAGCCATTTGTTTCCTGTCATATGTATTGAGTAACCACTATCTAGAAACCACTTCTTTTTATACTTGTTACTCTTCACATAATATGTCTACGCAATAGAAAGGTTTATTTTGATATCCAAGTGACTTAGGTCCATAAATAGTAGTTTTACCCTTGAAGATCTTAGCCATTTTAGCATGCATAATTTCTTTAAGTTTTGTACTTTTAGATACCCACATCATCTTAGGTTCATTGTAAGCATTTTTCTTATATCTATATATGTTGATGTAAAGCCTTTTCTTATTACAATAATGACAGGTAATGGATAAAGTAATTTGTTGAGAGGATTTCAATAAATAATTTACATAAGCTTTTTGTTTCGTTTCTTACTTGTAGCCAAGTCCGACTTTATCAAATACTAGTCTTTGACTACCTAATAGTTTATCTAAGGATTATTTCCCTTGTGTAAATTTTGCTAACACTTCTTTAAGGAAAATTATTTCATCCTTCAAGATTTTGTTTTCATTTTTTAATGCTTTATATTCCTTAAGTATGCTAGATTCGTTTTTAAGTTCAAGTTATTTAATTTTTAAGTTCAATGAATTAATTTCTTTTGTTATCATGAAATTCTTTTTCTTCACTTCTTTATGCTTTGCATACAATTCTTGAAAATCATCCTTAAATTTTTCATACAATGCACCCATATTATCATCTAATAGATTATCACTATCACTACTTGAGCATGTAGCATAATATGAAGAGTTTTGATCTAGTTACCTCATTTTCTTATTTTTCGATGATAAAGTGCTTTCTTCTTTTGATAAGTCATCCTATGTCACTTTTATCACATTTTTCTTTTTCTTGTCCTTTTTATCTTTCGTTAGAGGACATTTGGATCTTGTATGCCCTAGTTTCTTGCACTTATAGCATAGATATCTCTTTCTTTTTCCTTCTCTTTCTCCTTTTCATTGCTTCTTTTGAATTTGTCTTTTTTAGGATGATCTCTTCTTTTCCAATTTCTTTCTTTGGGTCAATCTTTGTTAAAGTATTTTTTGAATTTTTTGGCCATGAGAAGAAACTCATCAACATCGAAATCTTGTTCACTTTCGTCTTCCTCTTCTTCATTTTTGGTGCTCTTTAAAGCGATATTCTTTCCTCCTTTTTCTCTATCTTCGTCAATATTTTGTCTACCTCTAACTTGTACGTCATGAGCGATTCGAGAAGCTTTTCGAGAGGTAACGTTCTCAAGTCCTTTACTTCTCTAATTGCTGTCACCTTGGCTTCCAACTTCTAAGTAGACTCCTTAGAATTTTAGTGATGATATCTACATTTGAGTAAGATTTACAAAGAGCTTTTAATTCATTAGTTATATTAGTAAAGCGAATAAACATGTCCTTTATGCTTTCATGCGGTTTCATTTTAAATAACTCATAATCATGAAATAATATGCTGATTTTTGAGTTTTTAACTCCACTTGTTCTTTCATGTGTGACCTCTAACATGTCCTAAATGGACTTAGCAGTTTCACATCCTAAAATTCTATTAAATTCGGTTATATCTATAGCATAATAAAGAATATTCATAGCTTTACCATTCAGAGTAAAGCGATTTCTTTCTTCAAGTATCCATTTTCTTTTTAGCTTTAGTTTTTTCTCCCTAGTTATTACATCCTCTGTTGTAGGTGGAAAATACCTATCTTCTATTATGTTGAGGATCTCAAAGTTTAAAGTTATTAAGAATATTTTCATGCTCTTTCTTCAATATGTATAATCGGTCTCATTAAAGAATGGTGGCCTATTTGTAAATTATCCCTAAACTATTTGTGTTTGGTAGCTACTAGATGACATTTTGACTTACTCCTCAAGATTATAAATCTTATTTAGTTGAGTTAGACTCTAATACCACTTGTTGGCCTAGTTGGTAATACCCAAGAGGGGGTTGAATTAGGTTATTTAAAAATTTAAAGATAAAAATGTATGTAATGCAATGAACTGAATAAAACAATAAAGAAAGAAAGTAAAGACTGGATTTAAGTAGTTCGACAATGTCCGCCCACGTCCACTGTCTTGACTTTGAATCACGACCGAGGTTCTACTAAGTCCTTGTTTATATGGGTCAAATAAAACCCAATACATGTAAACCTTGTTCCTTGTATGACAGGTAAAGTAGTCATATGTATGACATTCATTTCACATATGTATGGTAATGGTTAAATGAAACAGTATCGAAGCTTAAGTGAATTTAAATTAAGTTTAATGATATGAATATAATGAATTTTAAGTTATAATTTAGAATTTTGCATAAGTTAGATTTCGGTATATCGCCCTACACTAACGCACTCGGCGATCTCGCTGGCCAGCTAGCTAGCGGGGTTAAGGGGCAGGGCACTTGTGGAGGTGCAAAGGGTGGAGCCCCAACAAAAAAAATAAATTTGTTAGATAAAATATGTGGCTTCGGCTTAAAATCTGTAGAAAATCTGAGTTTGAGCAAGAAGCATCAAATCATGGGACTGGGGAGATCGATACATGTATTAAGATATCAATACTTAAGGAATGCAGGTCGATACTTGATGAAGTGATCGATACCTTCATGAAAGGTATCGATACTTACCAAGTCAAAGAATTTGGAAGAAATTACAAACAAACCAAATCGACACATATGGAGAAAGTATCGATATATTTGAAAACATAGAGTTTGAAAATAATTACAAGATGAAGTATATTGATACATTTATCCAAGATATCGATACTGCCGAGAGAGAGTTGAAAAATATTTACAAGGCGAATCAGATCGATACTTTTATCAAAGGTATCGATACTTTAAAAAGAGGGGAATCAATACATAAAGGCAAATATATCGATGCTTGAGATCAATGGAATTTTCATAATTGAATTTTTAAGGAAACGGATTCATACCTAGACTAAATGTATCGATATCCAGCCCAAAAATATTGATACACAGTCTAAAGATATCGATACATGACGTAGATCTGGGTAAAATTCAACGCGCAATTTGGTCTTTTTACCCATTCCTATAAATACCCAAGAAAAGGATTTGACCCCTAGTGTTTCTTCATTTGTTTAGTTCTTTGCTTCTCTCTCTAAAAGTATATTTCTTATTCTCTCACTTAGTTTTGATCATATCTTTCCAAATCCTTGGCTTATTCTTGGAAATGTATGTTGCCAAGTGATTACCTACCTCTTCTCTACAAATTGGTATCAATTTCAAACTGGAAACATAAGGAAAGAACTAGGGTTTAAAGAGAAACTTGGGGCTTTTCTTTTTATCAACAAATTAAGGGTTATGCAGACTTCTACAGGCTAATAATAAGCTTATTAATCCCTTAGAAGTTTAATATTTAGATTTTTAGCATGTTGAAAACCTAGGGCTCACTGTTTATCTGAGATTTAATTTGATTTCATATAAAAAATATAGATTAGTGTTAATTTGAGGTTAATTAAAAGTATATGATGATTATATACATATTGTATATTGTTTTGGAATGAGTAAATCAATTTTAGATGAAAATGTAGAATAGAAATAGTTATTGCCATGAGATTTCATTGTTGGAAATTGGATGGCCTTGTTAGTTAAGCCTTGTGATGTGATATGTGTCAACTAAGTGATCACAGCCACGTTTTCCATGAGCATTGCATTTAGTACATTTAAATATAATTATGTAAATCATGAAATTCACTATTATATGCATGTATGATATCAAGTTTTGTGAACTCGAGAGAAGGGCTAAGTGAGCGTGAGGATCAGTAGTAGGAGTGGTTACCCTCCCCTCATTGTAAGTAAATTTATACATACATGACTATGTAAATATATATGTGTGTTGTTGTAACATCTCAAATCCAAGAATGTTATCGACAGGTGATAAAATCACATTATCACCCTAAGCCTTACACAACCTATCTATTTAGATATTTACAATACTTCACGTGCATATCTATAAATATCAATATTCATATGTAATAAAAAGGGCATCATGCCCACTCACAACATAAATACACTGCTTTAGTTTTACAAACTTTGATACATCAAATTACATTTATACATAATTAACCAAATACAATTCTAGTTAAACACATCAGACACTATGCATATGATGGACCATAACAACCTAGTGATCTAGACTTGTAAAACCTAAAGGCTGAAATGTTCCACTAGAGATCTAGACTTGTAAAACCTGAAGAATGGGGGGTGAGTCTTGAAAGACTCAGTGAGTAGATGCTAAAAACCAACATCATTGTATATACATATATCTTTACCGTACCATCACTTGTATAATCATATGAAATATATGTATGCATAATAGTTCCATACAATTGAAGGGAAACGTTCTTCAATGTCTCAAATACAGTAATCAACATATAACAGTTCCATGCATTCTAAGGGAAATATCTCTCAATATCTCAAATACAACAACATCACACGTCATTTACAACATACCGGTGTTTAAAGGCTTTATGCATCGTTGTCCCCTCAAACATCAAATAAATCTACTAATGGCTTGGGGCGTTACTCATCTCCATCCTCCAAGACATTGAATAATCCTAGTGATTAGGGGAATTAGGTTCTGCCGTCCCCCTAATACATGGAAATAACCTATAGATACCCTAAGGCATTACGTTTCGCAGTCTCCCAAGTATAATTCAATCATTAGAGGCGTTACGTATCGTCGTCCCTCTATTCATAAACCATATATCAGAGGCATTACGCATCGCCGTCCCCCTATTTCCAATTTTCAACCACAATACACATAACAATTTCACAAACTTAAGACATTTAATTCGTTTCATTTCATATCACAATGCAATATTCACAAACAATAGCCAACTGTTTTCATTTACGGTCATTCTCAATCATAAAACACAATCATTCAGTCATACAATACAATCATTCTTTCTAACATCAAATTACAACATATCAAGATCATTTTATGCAATCATTTCACCTCATATTGAAAGTATATCAATCAGTTTGTTTCATATGTATTCTCGGTACTAGTTCACATGTATTCCTAGTGTTAAGTTCATATGCATTTTCAATATTATTCTCATATAAACACATGCATATATACATATGTTTACAAAAACAAACACCCACTCACTCAACCATCAATCTCAATATTTCTTTCTCGCATGTCCTTACTTAAATCACAATCCATAAATCACCTTAGTCCAACACACAATCGACAATCCTCGACAACATTCTTACTATTCTTAATATTTATAAGTTTATAGAGTATTTATATAAAAAAAAAAATCAAATCCCAACTCATATGTTCATAATATCCCGGCCTTTTTGACATTTTTGAAAATAATTTTTTTATAACTATAACAATTATCGAATTTACTAAACCTATGTTCAAATCTAGTAAAGAACATATTTCTATTTTTATCTCATACATTCAATATCAAGCTAGTAACGATTTTATATTCACCTTTTAAACTAATAGAACAAAACATTATGTACTATCATCACACCATTCTTAATATCCAATTTTAGATATCACAACCTAAAGTCACAATTCTTAGGCTCAACGTGTAACGTCTACAATATTTAGAAAATTTAATCTAATATTTGATATTATTTACTTAATTAAAAATTATATGTAATTTAGACTTTTTGGGTGAATGATTAAATTTTGGGTTTAAAATAGTGTTATTTGTTTAGTTCTAAAATTAATATTATAAAGTTATAAGTGAATTTTGGATTAAGAAAATAGTGTTTGGATTAATTTTTGAGTTAATTGTGAAGATTCTGAAACATTAAAAGTTATTTAAAAATTTTTAAAATGACTAAAATGAAAGTTTTACAAAGTTTTAAAAGTTTTAGGCTATTTTTATAATATTAAAAATAACAAAGGATCTAATTGATATTTTATATCCTACAATATGACACACTTCGCCTTCTTCCTTCACTATTCCAATAGCCTCCATTTTCTTCAACAGAAAGCTTCGTCTCCCTTTCTTTCTCAAATTCCGAACAAATTACACCGAATTCGAGTAATTTTCTTTCAAATTTCAGTTACCAGTAAGTTTTATAACCCGATAAAAACTTGAATTTTAGATTTTTATGATTAATTAAGAATT
>JAXCLQ010020496.1:0-32746 GCA_035584115.1 Cedrela odorata | reverse complement strand
ATTAAAAATCGTGTTCATAATTGATTCTTTTGTCCTTCACAGCTGTGAGTATCTTACATTATATATGTGTGACATTTTTCATCAATAATATGATTGATATTGCTTTTTGTAACCCGCCATAAATTGAAGTTGTTTAATCAAGAAATGATTTAATGACATTGCTCACATTATGGTAAACAATAATGCTACATGGCATGTGGCGTTACCTGATTAAATCCACAATCACAATCAGAGGGCACTGCCTGACGAGTAATGAGTTTATTATTTAATATTCTCGATGATAAAAATTATCAAATTAAATAAATTTATTAATTTTTATTATCTTTAAATTTGGATTGAGATATAAAAGAAAATAGAAAATTAATGTAAAAATTATTTATTTTTATTAGGAAGTTTGATTGAAGGGAAGGGGCCGTCAAATGAAAGGGAAAGCTTAATAGCTTAGGAGACAAAGCAAGCGCGTAAGGGAACATGAACCGGCGGGTCCATGTGTTCCATTTTTGACTGCATTTTACTTATTTAGGGTTAGGTTAGTACTGCTTCTTAGAAACCCATTAAGTGCTTTTATGAAAAGCACTATCAGACAAAAAGAGATTTTACAAAAACACTCCCAAACATGTCTTAAAGATTGAAATAATATCTATCATTCATTAAAGGAGATAAAACTTTTAACTTTAATTCTACAATTATATTGGAACCCATATGTAAAATGAGTAACAAGAAAATTTTGTTAACTTAAGTAGACCTGGGAAATGCTAAACCATTGAACTAGTACTAGAGTCTATATCTCACTGGAAAGTTTACACTCAAAGATAAGTGAAATATTTAAGAGTAGGCTGTATGATCATGCTCCTTCCTTATCTGTATTCTCTTCATAGTCAACAAAAGACAACATGTTAAGCATTTCTAATCTTGTTCAAGATTCACTGAAGGCATTTCAATTTTCTAAACCTTGTACTGAAAATAAATTGCTAAAATGCCTTACTTGTTTTGGAATAGAAAAAAATAGAACCCAAAACTCCCTCAGTCTCAGGTCATCTATGGAAGGATAGAAGCAAATATATATATATATATATATATATATATCATGATTATGAACAAAGAAAAATTCAAAGGAAAAAAAAACAAGAAAAAGGAAAAGGAATTCTTCTTACAATATTCAAACTATTGCTTTAATTCTCTTGTAGAAAGATCAACAGACTTTATATATACAGTTAACTCCTCAATGATTACTCGAATTGCATTCTGTTGAAGACAGAAGAGCATGGTTACTCGAATGCAATCTGTTGAAGACAGAAGAGCTACCTGTTGTGTAATGGGTCAGGAGAGGATGGAACTTCTCTATTGATTGTTGCAAAAAAACCTTCGTCAGAATCAGCTGAAGCAGCAGTATTATTCTTCCAAATCTCAGGCTTATTAGTCTCTGCAACTTTTTCCATATCTTTTAGATATCTGGCTGCCAGAACTTCTTGACAACATAGAGATGACAAGCTCAAGAAAATCAATAGAAAACAAATAACTCGATTCTTGCTTGAGATAAACATGGCTTCTAGAAATTACTTTAAGTGGAAAGAGAGAGAGAGCTTGGATTTGTTGTGTAAGCTTGTAAATTTAAAGAGAGAGAGGGAAGAAGAAGAAGATTCAAAGGGTTTGTGTGTGAAGATTGAAAACTTTGGTCAAATTCCCTAGCTACCTAGCATAGACAATGAGGGGTGTAAGACACATGAATTGCCTAGGTTACGTAATAATAATGAGGGGTGTAACATCATTCACACCCATGACTGTTTCAGCAAGAAATATCAAATATTTTAACTTCTCATAATATTAAAAAATGGAAACCAAACCCAACTGAAGTATTATTGTCTACAAAAGGGACCTCAATTTCAGGATCTTACATTTGACCCTTTGTTGGGTTGTTCACTTTCATTTTCCTCCTCATCTAAAAGACTAAAATGCTAGTGTCCATGCTAATGCTGTTTTCTAGGGCAACTAATACTTGTTTATAACTATTTGATTTGTTAAATATGTTTTGTGTTTCACAAACTAAGGTGTTTGCCTTTTGAAGAAACAACATAATTTGTTTAAAAGGCATCTTTAGAGTTTGTTTTGTTCGGTTTAGGTTTCAAGTAATTTATATTTTAGTATGCTTTGTTTCTTCTATTGGACTAGCTTATGGCTGCTCTCACGTTTTATGTCTTTCTATAATCTCCATGTTGGCTGTCTTTACTTAGATCATTCACACACACGCTGAAGTAAAGTCTTTTAGGTGTAACCCTCAAAATTTTCACTAATTTATGCCAATTTAGCTAACAAGAGAGGCTTTATTTTGTCAAAGAAAAAGATTAACCCAAGATTCCCAGTTGTCAATTTGGGGAGAAAGGATCAAAGAAGTTTCATTTTTTCATCACCGACAGGCAATATGCTTAGACTGCCTATGACGGTGGAAAAAAGATAATGAGCTTTTACCTTCCCAAGAAGTCGATACAAAGTGATAATTAAGTTTGAAACCTATATATCACATTATTAAGCACTTAAGACCCCCCCACCCAATGAAGAGATAAGAAGCCACCGTGTTTGACTTGGGGTGCGCATCAAAGAAACTTCATACAACACAATTTCTAATGTCCAATACCAATTATTCTAAAATTGCTTATTCACTAAAAAATCCCGCTTCATGAAATGATGTGAAGGTGATCATAGCCTTGCCTCAGAAAAGCTCACACTGAGTAGGTCTTACGATAAGCAAATTTCAAAGGCATGATAATCAAGGAAGAAATTTGAACTAAGACTTTCAAACAATCAAATAAGCATCCAATAAAAATGCCATCTAATCAAATCTATATCTGCCCCTTCAAATCTTAAATTGAGTTGTAAAGCCGACAAGAAGTTATCTTAGAGAGAATGGCCATTTGAATTTTTATTTCCAAAAATGAATGAATACACAAAGATTTAACAGGTGTATAATATTTCTGCTAAAGGTAGTGACAAGGGAGAGCAAACGGACCAAAAAAAAATATTGATGATCTACAATCCGTTTGTGCCTCCATATTTGCCTCCGTATTGAAAGAACAACTTACTCTGATACTCTTAACAGTGTTCATGCTTTCCTATGGAAAGAACAGTTTAATCTTTTACAGTGATAGTGAACAAATTAATGTGATGAGTGTTTTCACCGCCAGATTGAAAAAATAGTTTAGTCTTATACAGTGACTGTGAACAAATAGACCTTCAATGCAACAGCCAGAGCCAGCTGCAATAGGAAGATTGCAGCTACAATCAAGACCCATCTTTCTCCCGCAGATTTGATGTGGGCTCGAAGGTTAAGCGCCACAAAGGTTGCAGACATTAACCCAGCAACACCTGCAACTACCCATCTGAAAATCTCCAAGGGCACAACGGAGAGACACTGCAAACACAAAGAATTTCAGCTACAGTAACCGGAAAATTAAAAATCAAGCTGGTGATTATAATAAAATACTGCAAGGTCTCAACTTCCACGGGAGCATCATATGTAAAACATGGGGAACCAAGGTCAATAGTACAAAAACCACCCATGCATGGCAAAGCACCAATGGACCAGCTATTTTCAGTCCCATTTAAGACCATCTTCCACGTCCAATATTATCAAATTCAAGTTACAATCAGAATTCTATGCAAAACCTCTCAAGAAACCTTATAAAATGGTCAACCTTTCATTGTTCCATATTGAATGGCTGAAGTCAGCAAATCAATCCTTGGTAATTCACTTCATCCATCTGTTAGATAGAACTATTAACTGCACAAAACTCAACTTGCAAGGTTTCAATAGAGGTGAGGGCTGGGGTACTCAGATTTTAACATTTCTTTTTCTACCTCTAATAGCAAACAATTAAACCATGTCATATCAACAATATCTATTCCACAAAAATATTTCTAGACTATATGAATACGCATTCTTATATTTTTGGCATAAAAGAATGGGATCCTTTCCACCAGCTCTCAATACCTAAACTTTATTCTAAAGGAAAAAATGTGAAGTAAAAATCCTTTAAGTCAGGAATTGGAGTGGTATAAAATAATAATAACAATAGGAATTACTCAAAGTAGCTATATGATCCGAAAGAAAATATTTGAGAATTGACGAACTCACCAGAGCTGGAATAAAGACAAATAGGGAGTAGCCATAAAGACAAAATAGCTGAACAAGGCCTGATGGTGCTGAGAAGTATTTAAGAATGACATACAACCCAAGAGGAACAATGGTGACATAGCCATAGAACAAGCCAGCAGACCAAGGCACCAGATTTATGTCATAGTTCCATTCTTTGTTCTTCATCTTGTGTGAAATGTATGTCACAAAAGTGCCAATAGAAGCTGCCACAAATATAAGAGTAGAGCATATCCAGAACGGTCCATACCTGCACAGCATATGAACTTGAGATTACGTAGCTTTGTTACCTGTGAGCGAGATCATGATAAAATCGGCTTGCTAGTCATATATCCAGCTTGTTGTAGCAAATAATACAATTGATAGAAATGGATCAGCTTTTCAAAGACAAATATTATATGTAGCGACAAAAAACGGACTTTTGTTTTTAATTACTGTGTGATATGTCCTGGCAGAATCTATAAGCATATCAAGATTACAAGATTTCCAGTCAATAATATTTACATTCAATATGCAATATTTAATCAATAATCCATTAAACCAGTGACTAACGGGAAGACAACTTACAAATCGGGATTATCAGAAGTCTTTTCGGTAAAGGTATCTCTAAATGGAAAAAGTGAGTCCTTAATCCTCTCTAAAACATCTGAAGTATCAACATCAAAGTATGGCTTGTAAGCAGCAACTGTGAATGCCCGAAACCAACCACTAGGTTGGGTTTCATCAGAACCAGATGCAGGTTTCGAAAACGTATCTGCATCAATATCAAATTTCAGATTAGCCACAAAATGGTAACATATACATTATTTGGAGACAACATGACCGAATTCCAAATGATTAACAATTAAACATAGTGGGACTACATAACATACTCTACAGAAGAGCCAATCATCTAATTTCATAAAATTCATGTACACACAAGTATTTAAAACACAAGCAAACCTTCGATCTGATACAAAAACAAATATACAGTTCCATTGCATAGCACCAGGAATGTCTCAAGCAATGATAAGAAACAACAGGATACAAACATTATCATCTGTGTATATTTGTCAATAACCTGTATATCAGAATTCTTAATCATATAAGATTTAAAGTTGCACATACCATCAACATCGCTAGGTGGGCCAGAAGCACTAGAGATCTTTCCCCGGGCGTCAGAAGGTGGAAATGTCTGTAGATTTGAGTCTGCAATGATATTCACCAATTAAATCACCATATGCCTATCGCATAATAATGACTGTAATTTTAAGTTATAAGTCTGAATCCAAATCCACTTACTAAGATAAAATTTAAGCAGTAGATTGAGAATCCTAATTTATCACATTTTCCAATATTTTCTGAGTAATCAAAAACACTAACAGTTTTCATATACATCTTAAATTCTAGCTCTCAACTAAGTCTAATAAAACAATTCAGTAAATTTAATTCAAATTCATAATTTATTTGCTTCAGTGTGAGCACCCTAATTTCTCATATTTTCTTAGAAACCTACAACTTCTACAAACTGCTTCTGAATAACTATCAAATCATGTAAAAAGTGAACGAAAATCTATTATCCCCCTCAGCCAAGCCTAACAATCCAGCTCCTTCAATTCCAAGTTCTAAATTTCCTTCTTCCCCAACATTTTTTCAGCAACCATACAAACCATGACGTTAAATAACTAGCTAACCAAACAGAAACCAATGTTTCCTATAAGAAAACGTCAAATCCATACAAAATGAACGACAATCTCACAACCTTCCACTCAGTAAACCAAAAAAAAACAACTCACTTCACTCGATCCAAAATTTCAAGTAATAATTATTTTCCTAAACTTCCTAGCAACCAAACACAAACACAAAACATTGAAAGAATAAATAAACAAACAAATAACCTGAGAATTTGACGGCGCCATGGCCTGGATCTGGAACCGCCTGCAAAATTAAATGAAATCACGTAATGAAATGAGATCTGCTAATACGTAAACGAACAGATGCGTGTTTAGAGACAGAGAAGGAGAGAGCTGAATAGTGAATACTTACAGGAACAGATCCAGAGAGCTTTTGATTATCAATGCTTGTGTAATTCCCGCCGGACATCATCTTTTCTCTTCTTCTTTTTCAATCTCGATTCTCTTCTCTGCTTCAGCCAATCTCTCTCTTCGCTTGGCTCTCTTTCCCTTCCGTCTATCCCGCGTCGCTCTATTTATTTTCTGGATTATTTTTTTGTTTAATTTCTTAATTTTTTAATTATTTAAATTAGCGGTATCATTATTGATTAAATTATAATATTAATTGTTTTTAAAATATTTTCGATTTAAGTTAATTTTGAAATTTAGTAGCCAATATTAACAATATGCTCAATTTATTGAAAAGTAAGAATTGTTTGGTAAATAATATTATTATAAATACTTAATTTCTCCAAGAAGTTACCCTTTTTTAATTTATTAGAGAGAAAATACAATATTATTAACCGATAATTATTAAAACAAAGCTTAATACGCATGGGTAATTGACAATTTGACACTGGACTGGTTACAAATGTATTGATTAATTAAACAATTCAACTTGGCTTTGCAGCTCCCATATGCAATGCCATCGACTACATATTTGACCACAATCAACTGTATCATCAAAGAACGTATCAAACTTGGGTAGAGTTACATTAATTCCCTTTAACAAAATTACATTTTCTTAAATTTATACAAATCAAACTACTTTGCATTCTATTCTGACATTGAAGATTATTTCTCTCGAATAAAATTTGTATCTGCGCTGATGCTACAGCTGGTAGCGACAGCTTGAATCGCAATTATTGTCCAACTGAAAATGAATTTATTCTCTTTTGTTTGAACTCCCAATCTTAGAATTTAAACTAGTTGCAACAAATGAATTTGGTCGTCTGCATCAATGGAAGCCCGAGTATTTGCATGAGATTTGAGGATATTACCATCACTGTTGTTGTTATCAAGCACTTTTCAGTCTACCTCTAGTAAGAAATAGATACCGTCTGATTGCAATCATAAGAACCCAAGTGGTTGCGGAAATTTTCTCCTTGATCATCAAAAGTAATGCTGAGCTTAGCACAGTCTTCAAGATCTGGGCATGCAATCCCTTGAAAAAGCCCAGAAACCCTTCTCTTTTCCATATAGCACAAATAATTCCAGCTAATGTTTTGCGTGATCTTGGCTGCATTTTCTCAGTCTCAATATCATTTGCTTCCGCAGCTTGAATCATTACCTTACACCTGCAAGGAGTAAACATCATTATTTGTTCCATAGAATATGCATTTTGTTGCAACGGTTTGAGAGAATAGCTAAGCACCTGATTGCAGGATATGTCAAAATAGTGGCAATGCTCTTTGAAAGTGCACCCAACAAGAAAGCTGTGAAGGCAGAAAGAGCCACTGGAGATGAACTGCTGCCTGGTTTATTTTGATCTCCTTTCAGCAGACGCCGCTTCAGCTGATCAAACACTGTATACTGCAATAACTCTAATCTCAGTCTGACTCAAATGCCACAAGTGGAAGGAAACTTAATAATGGAAGATACGACTTGAGTCATATTTTGAGTCGATACATTCTTTAGATTTAAACTATAAGGTCAAGCTGTGTACCTGAATTGCGGGGTTTGAGGTTAGCAAAAGAGAGATGCCAAGGCCATCAAATGCATCACTCCAAGCACCCTCCGTTAGGGTCTTCCAAAGCCCTTTGGATTTTCCAAAGGCACTTGTCTGCATCCTTGAGGAGGCTGTATCCAGGGGCTACACAGTAGAAAAAGATGCCAAATTTAAGAATTGGAAGACATGCAGACTGTGTGGTTTAGCAGGATTATACAGAAATTGAAATTTCATGACAAGAAGTTCTTTTCTTTTATTTTCCTCCATCAAAGTCAAAAATAACATAGAATTGGTCTTAAAACTGTGGTTCATAATCAGATAGAAATAGGCTAACAGAAACCAAGGTTCTCAACCAAAAGCAGAGGGGCTTGCCAAATGATGTCTCACCTGAGTGATGATGGCAGTGCAAGCACCAGCAGTAGCAGCAATAACCAAGTTCGCTTTTGTTCCAATTGATTTAAAACCACTCTTAGTCAGATATAACCTTTTGAAATAGCTGTACCCATAGAAGTAGACAAACTGCGAAACAAAGGATTGCAGGTTTTTCGTCCCTAGGCCCTGGTATAGTGAACCAACATGACCGCTAGATATAGCTTCCCACAGAACATCTGAGAGGTTCCTGCAAGAGCCAAGAGGAAAAAAAAAATCAAATAAATGGCAAGTCAAATCCGTGTCCTTGACCCAGCAGAGAAAACATATTGTTTACAAAAGAAAAAGAAGATCTAAGGTGGCAACACATGGGATTTCTACAATTCATGATTAGACCATAGCTTCATTGAATTGAGATGGACAGAGCTGAGTTAAGTTCTTTAAAGTTGCATCAGAGTAACAAAGTTTTTACAGTGATTAAGTTTACTAGAGGATAAACGGATTACAAGGAGCAAACAGCGTCGAAGTTAACCAGCAGATGACAATGTGTATAGCATCACACAAGCGGCTAAACAGAATTTTCCAAACCCTTAGGAATAATATGAACAAAATCTAGCACATTAAGGCAAAATTCATAATTATAATCAAACCCGACATCCAGCTAATAACTATTCCAAAGAAACCTCTCCAACTTCCAAGATCGCCGAGGAACCTTGAGACGGTGCATCTTTAAATAAACAGCATGTATAACCACCGTAGCAACTAACAACATCATAAACAATGCATGATTGAATCAACCAATTTCTTTTTCTTCACCAAAGAGGCGTACCAGACTTCCAGAACGAGAGGAAACCTAAGTTATGAAACTCTACCACATAATCATATATCTAATTCTTAAGGCTATCTCTGCAGATAAAGATTCTAAAAAAAGCAGTGAAAACAAAAACACTAAATTGTATATTCTGCAGAGAAGCGACTAGGAAACCACTGTTTCTTTCGCATCACATTTGAACATTTAACAATCTTAACGTAATCGACGAAGGATATTTACAAGCTTTGTACTAAATCTAGGAAACATCAAAGCATGGAACAATATAATCTAAATACTTCCAGTTCCTACCTACTTCTAACATTCAACCTCCTTTCCTGTTTCAACAACCGGATCACGATCACAGAGAAGAAATACTGACCCAGATCACCAAACAGTAAAAAACATGGTCAAAACCACTAAAAAACCAAAGAAAAAACAGATAGGCAACCTGTATTTCTGCTGTCCATGAGCTTTCGCCTCAGCCTGATACTTTGTTTTACACGTGTCAAGCGGGTACAAGATCGTCGTGCTCAACAGCGATCCTATCGCACCGGACGTCGCCTCCGATAAAGATTCTAGATCAACTCTCATACTTACTGAATAAAAGTTTTTATATTTTCACAAACCGAATCACGTATATGTAGTTGAGAGAGGGCGACGTGAAGAGATAAAAAATCTGTAGTTTTATAGCCAGAAGAGGAATTGAATGTGAAGTGTGAAGGTATGGGAAAGAAAGCGCAGTTTTTATGTAAATATTATGAGCAGTTTTTTTTTTTTTGGGTTTCGTTTCGGATTTTTGCTTCCTCTTCCGACCGGAGTTTGTTGGTTTATCGGACGGATGGCACGAGGTTCGATGTTTTATAGTCTACTCAGCACGATAGTTTTGTTTATACATATGTACACCTTTATTGACTTTTCCAATTCCATGGATTAATTTACGTAAATATTTATCGTCCCTAATTTATTATATTTTCATATAATAGGACACCATTTGTTTATCTCTAGCAAATAGGTCCCAAGACCCTTAACAGCTACGTGAGAAAATAACGAAATTACCCTTATTACCAAAGAAAATTTAGTCTTTTCGGTAGAGATTAAGGACCTATTTATTATACATCGACTAACCGTGTCCTTATTTATGAAAATATAAAATTCAAGGACTCGGATCTTATTACCCTAAAATTTTTAAATTTTAATTTTACAAAATGATTTGATCATTTAGTGGTCTTCTAAATATTGGTCCAACTTTGACCATTAGAATTGGCGGCCCATCTTTCAGTAAAATTTATTTGTTTTGTTAAATAACGAAGGCCCACACTTTAGTGGCCGGCAACATGCTTTGCACTTTTACCACATTTTTCGTGCAATTTGTGAAAACATTCCATCATCACCAACTCTAGCGTTGTTTTTATATCAAAGTGTAAAATGATCTTAAATTTAGTATGTATATATATATATATATATATATTTTATTATGATTATGATGGAATAATTTAGAAATTGTGTTGTAATTTTTAAATTTATTATTTTTAAATAAATTTTCAATAACTAGTAATACAATAAATACAAATGTGACAAATGAAATTGTATGATAAATAATTTTAAAAATTATATAATATATAATTTACTTAATGAATGTCACGTTTTTTAGAATATGATTTATTGCATATAACATTATTTAATACTATCAAGTAAATCTATATAAATTAAATATATATTATATGAATATAAATTAATTCCTTTTTAATTTTAATGTGAATTATATTCAAATTATAAATTCATAAAAATAAAAATTAAATTAATATTCAATATATATATTTTTAAATGTTTGGTAAATTTGAATTTCGTATCATATCCTTAATTATAAATTGAGCATTATTCGAAATCTTATGCTTTGTATATTTTACCAAATGAACCAATGAATGTCCACTCATTTTATTCCATTTTCATTGATTTAGCACTTATTCGTATTAATATAAGGTATTTTAAATTCTATTTTTCATACACAAAACAGCTACCGTAGTAATTTCATCGGACGGTAATATATACCAACCGAGGACTTCCTCTAATCACAACCGTTGAATTACTTCACAAAAGAAAATATATAGATAATAAATAACATGCGTATCTCCATATGTTTTTATTTTTTATAAATAGGATTAATGTTTTATTTGTATCAAATAGGTCCTTAACAATGGAAGATTATATTTCAGTCATTCAATAATTTATGGGGACCTATTTAGTCCAAATGGATAAACTACGCCCTTAGAGGGTAAAATCATCAAAAATTAGTGACCCAGGTATCATTATCCGAAACATTTATATACATATAAATAAATAAATAAATAAAATATGCGAAAATTCAAAAGACTTCTAGATATATTTTCACTCAGAAACTTCTTGGCACTTCACCTTTAACATTCACCGCGACCGCGATCACCACCACCGTCGCCGCCACTTCCCGAGATCTAGGCTCTTCGGAGTTCTCACGAGCTATCTTTTTCACCACTCCACTTGCAGGTTATTTGCTTCTACGCCATCGCAATCTTCACTAAACTCTGACTCGGCACTCCATCTAGGGTTTTTCGTTTTATATCTGTTCCCGCTTTTCCGTTGCTTCATCTCCTTCAGCCTCTCTTAAAGCAGCTCTTTTACGCTTTTTCCTCTGCAATAGCAGCCGCAACTGTTAAACTATCCCTAACTTGTTTTGTTTGTTCTTTTTCTTTTCCTCTTTCTCACTTCAATTCCGTACGAGAAGACAATTCTATTTTCCTCCACTCTTATGAATTTTTAAATTTTGTTTTATGTTTATTTAGCTTCAGTTTCTTCATAAAATGTCATTTTTTTCGATGCTGTTTAATCTTCACTTTCTTACATCTACTCCAATTCTTCACTCCCAGAACTGGGTTATGTACATTTCATTTATGCTTCTGCATTGGTATCTTTCTTAATTATTATCTTTGGTTTATATTTACAGTTTTTGTTAGATGGCGAAAGCTTCAACGACAAATGCAGGCCCTGGTGGTAAAACCGGAGTTAGAATTGTTGTATGCGGAGAAAAGGGTACTGGAAAATCGAGCTTGATTGTGACTGCCGCTGCAGACACTTTTCCCGCCAATGTCCCGCCAGTGTTGCCGCCCACCAGGCTGCCGGAAGACTTCTACCCTGATCGCGTCCCCATCACTATCATTGACACTTCTTCAAGGTCTCTATATGTAAACATATATAATTTCGTTGTTTAATTTATTTTCTTCAACTTTTAGGGTTAATATGAATTTCTTTGTGCCAGTTGGCAGTTGTATTTTCTGCACAATTTTGAATGTTTTTTTTCTCTCTCTGTTTGTTTGTCTATCAGTATGGAGGATAGAGGTAAACTAGGTGAAGAACTGAGGCGGGCTGATGCAGTTGTGCTTACTTATGCATGTGATCGGCCTGAAACCCTTGATGAATTGAGTACTTTCTGGCTTCCAGAACTTCGCCGATTAGAGGTTTCTGACCTTAATTTACACTAAATCTTGTTGTTTTACTGCCAGTGCTGTTGCCTCCAGTACTGAATGTACCAATCTTGTACATCTGACAGCATGCCTAATTGAATTTTTTTCCCCTAGACCTTTTATAGATCATTACTTTGGTAATTGAAAACTATATTTTTTTTTCTGTGAACTATCTTGTTCCAAGCATTAGTTTGTTTTCTAATTGGTAAATGTGAATCTTGTGAGTAGGTGAAAGTGCCAGTTATTGTCGTCGGTTGTAAGCTTGATTTAAGAGATGAGAACCACCAGGTGAGCCTGGAACAGGTGATGATGCCAATAATGCAACAGTTTCGGGAGATTGAAACTTGCATAGAATGTTCAGCATTAAAGCAAATTCAGGTATATTTTAAGTCCCTGTCTTCTTATTCCTTTTGTTGGTCTGTGGGATTTAATATGGTATCATATATGATTACTTATATAATCTGATAGAATGTGGATTTTAGCTATTAATCTGTTTGTATGTCCTTGGTAGCTCTTTGCACCATAACGACATTTTGTATCAATAAGCACATACTTTCTGTACTTTCTTGTTTATTTTTTTATTCTTTTTGCACATTGAGTTTTCCTCTTGCTGATAATTTCATTGTAATCTATGGTCTTGCATCCTGGATGAAGTTTGAATCTACAAACTATAAGAATGAGTTGTGAATCGAATGAATTTTGTAGTTGGATGATCTGTATTCTGTGAAGGACTGCCATGGGTTCTGAATTTGATATTTAAATAGTTGGAATTTGAAATTTGAAATTTCCCTCTTTGTAGATCCCCGAGGTTTTCTACTATGCACAAAAGGCAGTGCTTCATCCAACTGGCCCTTTATTTGATCAGGAATCACAAGCTTTGAAGCCCCGGTGTGTGAGAGCTTTGAAGCGTATCTTTATTCTTTGTGATCATGACAGGGATGGTGCTCTTAGTGATGCAGAGCTGAATGATTTTCAGGTTCTTTCTGTTTCCCCTTTTTTTCCCTGGTTCTTGGGAAGTTGGAATATCTTGTGGTTAAGTTTTGTGAAGGAGCTAATGATAGTTGTAATCAGGTTAAATGCTTCAATTCTCCATTACAACCTTCAGAAATAATAGGTGTTAAGAGGGTTGTGCAAGATAAATTGCAAGAAGGAGTCAATGAACGAGGGCTTACATTGGCGGGGTTTCTCTTCCTCCATGCACTATTCATAGAAAAAGGGCGTCTTGAAACAACATGGACTGTCCTAAGGAAATTTGGATATAATAATGATATTAAACTTGCAGATGAATTGATTCCACATTCATCGTTCAAACGAGCACCTGATCAGGTAACATTTTGTTGAAGTACTGTGCAATTATGGCAACTGTCGTAGTTCAGTACAATGATGTGATCTACTGATGTATCTGTTTATATTCATTTTCTAGGTGAGGGGAAACTGTATTAAGTATGAAATAATTCAAATGAGAATCAATTCTGTCTAGTCCTGCACTCATAAATATTAATGGTTCAATTTTCAGACAAGTAGACTTTGAAACGCAAGTATTTATATGAAAACTTGGCTTGCATGTGATAAGACTGAATGCTAACTGTATATAATCTAGCTGTATGAGATTCTGATCTGGTTTGGGGTTGGTGGGAAAAAAAATTAATGCAGCCAGACCTAGAATTATGTTTTTAATCCTATGTTTGTGGAAGTTTGAAGTTTTCTCCTTTATCACTTTTGTGGTCTAACATTCTACTTTTCCTGTGTTTGAATGGAATAATGTACTTTTTTAAAAAAATTTATTTCTGCCACATCATAATGTATCTCATCTTTTCATTCCTGGGGATATTTATTTACATTGCTTACTTTTTCTTTGCTATTTGTGTAGAGTGTGGAGCTGACCAACGAAGCTATCGACTTTTTGAGGGGAATCTTTGAATTGTTTGACGCTGATAATGTATGTCCTGCTCTGTGTTTTGGTGGATACTTGATCTTTTAAACATGTTAATAGAGTTTCCATTTTGTTTTGCATAATTAAAGCCTTCATCATGAAATGGCATTGATGTTTCCTGGTTAGCTTCGTAGTTTTTAAATTATCGGAAATCTTAACGTTATGGATTTCCTACTAGGACAATTTGCTGCGGCCTATCGAAGTTGAGGATCTCTTTTCTACTGCTCCAGAATGGTATATATTTTTGTGTACAAATATTAGTATAATTAGTAGATACTTTACTAAATTGCAACATATATTTTTTCTATTGCAAGGAATTCTGTTCATTTCATCTATTGGACCTGCAAGTCTTTCGTACTTCTGTTGTTGTTTGTTGAGCCATGCAAGTTGAAAACCTGATTAATGTCTAAATAAGTTCCTTTAGTTTGATGAATGTCAAGGAACAGCTGCTGGTTAATGTCTAATGCATAGTACCATCTGTGATTGATTTGAGTACTCACTTCCTTTCTTGCTAGAGTGAAATTTTGCCAGTAAAAAGTTGTTACTTTGAACTTGTTCCAATATAATGTTTGACTCCTTTATCTTTTACTTCAGTCCCTGGGACGAAGCTCCATACAAGGATGCTGCAGAGAAAACTGCTTTGGGAGGAGTATCACTTGAAGGGTTTTTGTCAGAGGTATTTGTATTCTCTAGTCTCTTTCTCTCTCTCAAACACACACACGCAGATCGATTGTTTAACTGTCAACAACTTTCACTAATATAAACGAGCAACTAGAATTTTTCCATGCTTCAATGCCTTGTGCTTTTTGATTTATGAAAAATATCATGTTGCAGTGGGTACTTATGACACTTTTAGACCCAGCTCGTAGCGTGGAGAACTTGATATACATTGGATATCCGGGTGATCCATCTTCTGCAATCCGTGTGACAAGGAAAAGACGTATAAATCGCAAAAAACAGCAGTCTGAAAGAAACGTTTTCCGGTGCTTTGTTTTTGGGCCGAAAAAAGCTGGAAAATCTGTACTATTGAATTCTTTTCTAGGAAGGTCTATCACCTCATTGCTTAACAATAAGCTTCATTATATCTTATTCTGTCTGCTGGTTAATTTTTTAATTTTGTAATATGGATCCGATTGTTTTGGATGCAGGCCCTTCTCCGATAATTATACTCCAACTACTGATGAGCAATATGCAGTAAATGTTGTTGATCAACCTGGGGTAAGTGGATAGAATATGGATTCTCTCTCACATAAGCAAAAGACATTTACATAGATCATTTTATCCTTCTACTTTAATAGAATTCTGATATGTCAGTTGTGACTATAATTAATTGTGTGGCTGTTCAGTTCTTTGACTAGTGGTTTGTCTTTTTTTCTTTTTTTATTCTCTGTAGGGAACTAAGAAAACCATTGTGTTGCAAGAAATTCCTGAAGATGGAGTTGCAAAACTGCTGTCTAATAAAGATTCTTTGGCTGCCTGTGACATAGCAGTATTTGTTCATGATAGGTAAACAGAAGGCTAGAGTGAATCTTGCATTAATCATCTACAGTGATATCATACAAACTTTTCCTTGCATGTGTGAGTCAGTGAGTGAGTGTGTGTGTGTGTGTGTATCTAGACAGGAAAAATGACATTCTCTTTTCATTGTTTGCATTGCTGTGCTGCTCATAACTCTAGGATCCACTAATTTTTTTATCAGATTATATATTTCCATCCTTTAGTGATGATGCCATTTTTTTTTATCAGTTCTGATGAGTCCTCATGGAAAAGAGCAACTGAATTACTCGTGGAAGTTGCCACTAATTTTTTTTATCAGATTATATTTTTCCATCCTTTTATGATGATGCCATTTGCTTTATCAGTTCTGATGAGTCCTCGTGGAAAAGAGCAACTGAATTACTCATGGAAGTTGCCAGTCATGGCGAGGATACGGGTTTTGAGGTGCCTTGCCTCATTGTGGCAGCTAAAGATGATCTTGATTCATTTCCTATGGCAATACAGGATTCTACCAGGGTAATTAAATTTCCTTTGGTGACTTTATATCTTTTGTTAAGTTTTTGAATAACTAATATCAATTATCATTATTTTCTTATCTTGGCTTAGGACATCCTCATTATGCATTTTTTGAAAGGTTTTTGCTTTGTTAAGAACCTGACAGTATTGTTTCTTGTTAACTTTTTGTTGTTCTGAGCAATTTAGTAATCTAGATTGTCTTGTGTATTCATTAGTTTTGGTTTGACGTCAGCTACACTTTGATTCTTCATTTCGCTGGTTGTTTGTCTCTTCTTTCTATTTAGTTAATCTATTCCCTGTCTAGATCTGGTTGAATCTAAAGTTTTTTTTTTTTTGGTTGAAATATTTGCCTTTTTAGGTTAGTCAAGATATGGGAATAGAGGCTCCTATACCTGTTAGCTCAAAGTTGGGTGATTTCAACATTATATTCCGGAGGATTGTACAAGCCGCAGAACATCCACATTTGAGCATCCCAGAAACTGAAGCTGGTAGAAGTCGCAAGCAATACCACCGACTAATAAATCGCTCTCTTATGTTTGTTTCAGGTTTGTTATTATCTCAGCTATATCATTATTGAGTTCTCCTTTTAGCCATTTGAAGCATGTGATTTGCTTATACTGTTTCTGTCCTGCGTTATTAACATTTCTGAGAATATGCCTATTCTCAATTGTATTTGTGTTTCACCATTGCAGTCGGAGCTGCAGTTGCCATTGTTGGACTGGCGGCTTACCGTGTCTATGCAGCAAGGAAAAACACCTCATCTTGAGGATGAAGGACGAATATTCACCTGTCAACCAGCCAACACACCCTCTTCAGATACAGCCGATTGTGCCAAACTTTTAATTAAAAAGTCGCGTCATTAGTTTTATTATTCAACTCTTTTGTATCATTGGAAGTGTTTTATGGAGTGAGCTTAGTTTGGGAAGAGTTCTAATAGTGAACAAACAGATGTACAATGGAACACGTTATTGTGCAATAAAAAATTTTTGCTACAATTTTTCAGTTGATGCACTTTGTTAAACCTTTCTCTTCTCACCCCCATCCCCGCCCCCCTCTTTAATGCTTGTTTCGAATTGCTTCTTTGTTGGTAAGAAGAGCTTTTCCAATGCTAAAAGCTATTTTATTATCATTTTTGGTCTGTAAATTGGCTTTGAATCATTGTCTAGATCTAGTTCGAATTTGGATTTCCTCCATAATTTTCATTCTGAACCTATAATCTGGGCAAATATGGCGCAACTTTCAGTATATCTGATAAATCCCGAGAAAATTCACTGGGAATTTGATGGATTTCTTCTTGATGATTCAATTTTTAGTTGAGGCTACGGTGTAGGTCGGGATTCTCGAGAAGTAATTGAAATATGTAAGATGTTATAAGTTTCTTTTATAAGTCGCTTACAGTTTATTGTTATACAATTTTCCGGCATTTGGCACAAGTAACAATCAAGAACCTATAAATTTCCAGATTGATGGTGTTAGCAACTGAATCAAATTCCTTGTCAACGCAATTTGCCATTGGCAACGGCAACGGCAACTGTCAAACGACTCTGCAGCCGAAACCTGCCATCAGATTATTGTCTCTGTTCAGGCCGCCTGCTTTAGTTCCGAAAGTTTTGATCATCAGGTTGATCCGGTGCTCTTCCGTGCCCCTTCCATGTCTAGCTGCAAACAGAACTTTCTGAAAACCTCTGTAGTCACATGAAGCTTAAACTCCAGAGTAAACAAGAAATTCATCTCAAGTTTGTTCATTTCTGCTGTACCTATCCCTCCAATTTTCGCATAATAAGCATTGTTATAACTTCTGCAATTTCAGCATTCACTCAGTGAACAAAACAAAACCAAAGAAAGTTGAAAGAAACAACAGATTCAAGCCAAGTTCTTACTCGTCATCGAGAAATTTTGCAGCAACCAGAATACTGGTGATCAGAAGGCGATGAACGTTGAGACTCGTAAGGCCAGCGCCGGTTTGCTGAAGAAACCGATCAAGATAGATGTATGCAACAACAAAGCAAGAAGGACTGCAGCTGGAATACTTGAATATGCGTTCAAGGTACTGTCTAATACTCAAGTTTGGAGCTCTTGAACCATGGAATATTGTAACAACATCATTCATTGTCGACGCCTTGGAGATATAATCATTCTTGCGGATTGATCTCTCAAGAAGAGATGAAACAACTGATAAAATTCGAGGACTTGATGAGTTTTGTTTACCTGAAGATTCAACCAATCCTAAAGCTGAGTAAGTTTCATCTGATTCAACTTGCTTGCTGCTGAGCACCATTTTTTTTTTTTTTTCTGGTTCAAAGCCTGGAGAAAACAGCAAAAATCAGGAACAAACCAGAATGATTAGTATACCCACATGTTTGTTCCTCATCTTCTAACAAATATCAGCGGCCAATATATTCTTTGCTTTAAGGTGAAGTCACCATGGAATTTGATATGAAAATACTTCGTGCTGCACGAGGAAGGAAGCAGATACAGTAAATATTATTTGAAGCTGATTTTTAGAGATGCCATTGCCGTATGATTATAACTATTAAAGTGATAGGCACCCCATTCTGATTCATTGATCATCTTTAATCCAAATTTCCTTTTCTTTTTGTGCATCACTCAGACTCACACACGATCATATCTCAGTGATATTTCTTTCGGCAAGATATATTATTCCATTCATTGTTTATTGTTTGTTTGTTTGTTGGTATAATAGTTTATCCCATAGTGTAAGAGATTCAGAGTTTGAATCTTGTTAGTTGTTATCATGGATTGGAGGACGAATACCAAATAATTTGATCTTTTATCTTTTAATATAATAAATTTACTTTGTCATAAATGAACAAATTATAGTATTGCTTAAGATATTGTGAAAATGTAAGGACCCAAATGTTATTATCCTTTAAACAAATTTAAGTATATCCATAATATCAAATAATCAAAAGAGATATTCTACTTCAAATATTACGTAACCAAGAAAACTACATCCATTTCTTCAAATCTTGGCCATCCAATAATGAATCAACGGTGTTAGATGATCTATTGGCCCACATATGAGCCATGACTTCTATTAGTAATTTATTTTTTAATCTACTCTACTCTACTCAATCATATGCATGGCAATAGTTTAAAATGGAAAAATTATTAATATTCTAATTTAGGTGACAAAATTATGACGTGGCTTCATGTAATCCATTGCTCAAGTCATGAAGGGACGAATTTACCCTTATCTGACCTGGCACTTTTTTGGGACGGGTTGCACGAATCTTTGGTGAGACTGTATGCCACTATGTATTTGTTAGAACTGGCCAACTTTATGCCAGCAACGTGCGAATCCACGCACCAATTATGTTATCAAAACACTTTAACTTACTACGGAAAACGATAAAATTGATAAGATAAAAAAGAATATAATATAATAAAATATAATAAAATTATATATAATATTATATTATATTATAATATACGATAAAATTATATATATAGTTTTATTTTTAAAATTATTTAAAAATTAATTAATTAGGTAATTATTTAAAATAAAATAATATTATTATTCTTAAGTAAATATTTTAAAATATTAATTTAAATTATTTTTTGACTTTAACTATTTATCTTATATTATCCTATGTTAAACTAATAATTTTTATTGTATAAATTTTTTTTTATTATTTTTTTAAAAACATGTGAGTTTATGATAATTTGTGTGGACCTTACAAAATTTATCATATTTTCTTTTTATACTAAACATGTGATTGGACTATTTTAGTTTAATCTCATACCTTATCCCGTACATTAAACGGGACCTTATGGAATTGTATCTATATCGAATAAATAAAATTAAAATATTAATTATCTAATTTTGTTAACAAGTCTTTACCCTAATTAGGAGTTTAACTTTTTCCTTCTATCAAAATTTGAAATTCAATTGTTTATTTTTACTTTAAATTAAATTAAAAATCATTAAAAAAAAAATTACTTATCTTTATACAATATATCAAGTAATACTTGAATGTTCACTTAAAATAATATAAATTGAATTACTATATTTATAAAAAAAAAAACTTATTTTTTATACATTAACAAAATTATAATTTTAAAATATAATTTTTTAAGATTATTTTGTACAAATTTTTTAAATATCACAACTTTTGTGTCTTTATTTGAAGTTTCATGTATTTCTTATTATATTATTGATGTCCAATTTACATTAATAACTCCATTTTGAATGTGCTGAATGACATAAATTACCATTAGCCTCTTTACGGGCACAAAAGTATATATTGAATTATTGAAGTAGATTCCATAATAATGCATGAAAACATTTTAGAGATTGACCACGAAAACATTGAACTTTTTGTATGAAATTTGCTCAAAATTAATTAATTACATTTCTTTTTCTTTCCTAAATCTCCATTTCCTTCAAAATTGGATGACTAAAATGCGTTGAATAGAATTTCAGTTATAAATATGATCACGAGCCTCAAATGCGCGTGGGAATAAACATAATACGTATATCTAATAACAGAAATCGACAAAACTTAACGTGCCGCCATGCACAAAAGCGCTGTCTTTTAACGGTATAATAACATATGGATCCCTAATTTTTTATACATTGATAAATTATGTCATAATGTATAAAATTATGATAAATAGGGCCCTAATCGCTAATTAAATGATCGAATACCCTATAGTGTTAGTTTCGTACTTCGTTGTTGTGATCATTAAAATTTCATATTATAAGGATTCTTCGGTTATTTCAATGGGAATTGAAGACCTATTTATCATAACTAAAAAAACTATATTCTTATATGTCAGAAAATAGAATTTTAGGGATACGTATGTTATTACCCTTCTGTCTATTCATCAGCGTACGTATGAATTTCCCTCTTCAGAAATGTTTCAAAAGTTGAAAGACGTGAAGAATTCATTCAAATGGCGTCGTCATCGTCCCTTAAACCCACAAATTTCAATCGCAAAGTCTTTATAATCTCTCTTATTCTTCTGTCTTCATCCCTACCGGTTCTCGTCTTCTCTTTCAAACTGAGACAATCCCACTCGCAGGCTCCAGAACGAACCAGAACGTTTAGTGGTCAGAAACAAACCCAAATGGCTTCAACTCACGTCAAGAATAAAACGATTAAGGTGGGTTTAGTCAATATGAACGACGATGATGACAACGACGAAGAAGATACTGCACATGACTTGCATGGAATATCAGCATTCATTGAGACTGTAGAGACAGTTAACGTACGTTTCGAACGCTTGTCCGAGGATCGAAAATGGGAAGAATTCTTCCCGGATTGGATTGACGAAAATCACAAGTGGGGCCCACCCAAGTGTCCGGAGATTCCAATGCCGGCGAGGCTGGAGGAATACGGGAACCTGGACGTGGTGGTGACAAGGGTTCCGTGCGGAGGAGGAGAGGAAGGGAAGAAGAAGGGGATAAGGGATTTGTTTAGGTTACAGGTGAATCAGGTGAGTCAAAAATTGAAAAGAGTAAAGAACCTTGAAGGTTATTTGAAGAGACGATGATGGAAATTATGTATATTCCTTGTTTTCTGGAAAGCTGTGACTATACATTTATATACAGAGAGAGAGCAACCTGAGCCCTTGGATCTAAAGCTATGGATTGATACACTAAAAACAAAAGATACAGTTGCATAGTGTACAGGTGGTCCTCTGCTGTTACTCTTGCAAGGTGGCAGGAAAAAGGAGGTGCCAGCACTGGCTGTTGATGCAGCAATGTACGAGTGTGGTGAGAGCATTCTGTTTTGCCAGGATGAGGTGCAATATGAGATTCCAAGAAGCTGAGGTGGCATATGAGATGGCATCTTCTTATCATTTTAACTAGGTGGTGGCTAATCTAGCTGTGGAGAGTAGGTGGGTGAAGCCCGATGTTGATCGGAGGGTGTACGTTGTTTTGATAGGGTTGTGTGGGGCAATGGTAGAGATATTTAGGTGTGATGATCTTGTGGAACATGTAGGGGGATTACTGGGTTTATAAACCTGAGTTGGGAAGGTTGAAACACAAAGTTTTGATGCCCGTTGGGTCATGCCAGATTGCTCCTGCTTATGCTCAGGCAGGTGAGTTGTTTTTATTTTGACAAGATTTGGTTGTGTTTCTGTATAGTGTTTAGATTGGAAACTAAACAGAAGTTGGTCGCTTGGGGAAACTAAACAAGTCTTAACAAATATAACATTATTATTTCGATTAAAATGTGCAACTTACGCATTTATATACAATGAAGTTGAGAGTATGTAGATGTTGTGATGTTATTATATGAGTGTATTGGTATTGAGTTCTTTTGAAGATCGATAAAAGAGTTGGTGGGTTTTTGTTTATGGGATATTAATTAGTTTAAGGTTTTAGTAAGTTCATCATTAAACTCTAATAAATGAAATAAATCCAAATTACATATGTACAACTTATGCTTTGATGTAATTTGACCTGCTATATTCGATAGTCCATCTAGTATTTGAATTTTCAATTTCAAACCCTAAATTTTGTCAACATTTTAGGGTTTTCTCGTTGATTTACAGGCAAAGAAGTACGGAGATATTTCATGTCACAATTAAGATTATCAAACCTAAACTACACAGCATACTATCAAAGAGAAGCATATGTAACAGTTCTCCATTCCTCAGAAGCTTATGTCTGCGGTGCAATGCACAAAGAATAATTCAGAATAACTCGACGAGAGATCTCGTCCTCCTTCACGACAAAACAATAACCCCAAAATCTCTCCGCGGCGCCTGAGAGCTGCCGGCTGGAAAACCCGATGGATTTCTCGCATCCGCAGCCCGTTTGGGAAAAAAGGTGCATACAATGAATAGAACTACAGCAAGCACAGAGTATGGCAACTTATCGAATATGATAAGATAATTTTCATAGATTCTGATCTGTTAGTACTCGAAAACATCGATAAATTTTTCTATTATCCAGAATTGTCAATAAAGTGTTGTTCAATTGTTATGCATGTTTGAACATGCATGTTTGAACATGCATGTTTGAACATTTGATGCTGAAAAGCTTCAAGTTTTCTTCATACAATGGAGGTGATCAAGGATTTCTGAACGAAATCTTCACATGGTGGCATAGATTGCCGTCCAAGATCAACCATTTTGAAGGTGTTTTTCAGAAGGGGATGAGAAACATGAAGTTGGTGAAAATCTTTATGCAATTCATTATCTGGGGTTGAAGCCATGGGTGGGTTACAGGGATTATGACTGCAACTGGGATATGGTGAGTCGCCATAGATATGCTAGCGATTCAGCTCATCATAAATGGTGGGAAGTTTATGATGCAATGCCCAAGAAATTGCAGGGGTATTGTGGATTGACAAAGCACATGGATTTCAGGATAAAGAAATGGAGAAGAATTGCTGAGGAGGCAAGTTTGCCTAATGGGCATTGGAAGATTAAACCCAGAGATCCTAGGCAATACCACTTGTTGACCGACATTGAAGCATGCCAATAGTTTTTTAGGATGCATTATTTATATATTTATATGTTGTTTGTTTTGTGATAGTTTTAATTATTACAAGGTTTTAAGCATAATGTCATATATGGTAGATATATGAGTGAGTTATATATATTATGAAATTAATTGAGCTACAAGGAGAATTGATCGATGTAAAATCTCTCTCCCTTGTGATGTCTACGTTAAAAACCATTTAGATGACGAGAGAATCTAATCGTGCCTCTAAATGAGAAACAACTGCTCACCCAAAACAATACAGATGAGTAACAAAATTTCATAGTTCTATAATATAGCAACAAATCCTGACACTGCGTGAAAAACAAAATTATGCTATCCGATTTCTTGCAAATGCATTACAGAATAATTGAGGTTCTGTTCCAATAATGAAAATCAGATTTTGCAAACCTAAACCAGATTCCAGTCGTTCTGCATTCGGTCTTCCGAGGATATAATAGAAGATACAACTATACTAAGCCTTGGACTTATTGCCTTTGGCTTCAGCGGTTGGTTTGGCCTTGAAAGGCAGGAAACTCTTTCCACCCATGAATGGTCGTAAAACTTCCGGTACTTCGACACCATCTTCCCTTTGATAGTTCTCAAGGATACAGCAAATGGTCCTCTCTGTTGCCGTGAGTGTAGAGTTCAACAAGTGAACATATTGTTTCACCTGCTCGTTGCTCTGTAATGAAAAATCACAAAAGATATCATGAACTTGAAAGAATTTCAGACAAAACAATAGCAATAAAACAAAAACGCAAGCATGCTCAATTGCTATATCTCCAACTGATCAGCTTTTCAGCATTTATAGTATTTGTCCATTTTCTAAGCAGTTTGCAAACAAAAGGCAAGGCAATCTATATATCAGAGTACCACCATTTCTGATGCCCCATCATTTGTCCATTATAGTATGTATCCAGACGCTTTATATTGTCTCATGCACTAATCTTCATACCACTTATGATGGGGCATCGGAATTCAAGTCATACAGCTTTTCATACTAAATAAGAATAAATGAATGTAACCTACCTTTTTCTGTCCATATCGAATTTCTAATCTTCTCGACTGATAATCTGTACAGTTTGAACATGAAACTAGCTCTCTATAGGTTTGGGAAGCAGGAAACCATGCTTCCAAATCATACTTCTTTGCAGCCGCATCATTTAAAGCACCAGAGACAATAGCCACAACTTGATAGGGGAGGTTTAGCTGCAGTCGAGAAAATTCAATCAGAGCCGAAACCTTAAAAACATGGTCTTACGGATTAATTTATAATTGATCCCCACTATACCACTAAAAGGACCCATATATGAACAAGACTTTGACAGACACATTGAAAATGGAACTAAGAATCCAGAAACTATGCAAGTTGTTTTAAGTCAGATATGAAAATAATGAAACTATGCAAGTTGTTTTAATTCAGATATGAAAAAAAAACAAAATAATAATAGAGCCAAAAGCAAAGGAATGAAGAACAGAAAGATATATCTAGTAGAGAATTCATGCGGAGAAGAAAAAGGGGAATGCTTACCAACTTGTAAAATTCTTCAGAGTTTTTGATCATTTCCTCGTACATCTCCCATGAGTCATTGCCATTTGGGCTAGTGATGCAAAATTGCTCCACTTTCTCAAACTGATGAACTCGGAATATTCCCAGAGTATCACGACCATGTGAACCAGCTTCTTTACGGAAGCACGATGAATATCCAGCATATCTGGTAAAGAAAACGCAATATCCATAAGCAAAACACAACAAGAACTCTTTTTCTAGACAAGGGGCAATGCTTCAACAAGATGATCACCTTATGGGTAGCTCAGAGGGATGGATCCAATCGTCTATGTGATAAGCACACAGTGGCTGTTCAGCTGTGGCAATAAGATATTTGTCGTCTCCCTCACCAGTGACCTATTAAAAGATTAATTAGTCATGCTCATATTATAAATTGCAAGGAAATTCTAATTAATCATTCACTTTTTTTCTTCCAGTGGAAGACACATTAGTATCTCTGAAGGAAACCGGCTTTATGACAAGGAATTGATATAGATTGGTTAGTCATTTAAAAAAGATAAATCAAAAGACAAGGTAGTACGGAACTATCGACAAAAAGTGAACAAAAAATTAAAAGAAGGTAATAGAATGTTCTAATACAGAAAGTTACAGATATAACCTTGTAAAGTTCTTCATCAAATTGAGCTAATTGAGCACATTTGGCCATAACTTCTTTTCTCATGAAGAATGGAGTATGTAACAATGTATATTGCCTGTTCTCCAAAAAATCGAGACCAAAATTAATCAAAGCTTGATTAAGACGCACACCATCTCCTTTCAGGTAGAAACCTCTACCTCCTGCTATATCAGCACCTATTTCAAATCATATTAAGTTCAGTAGCAAGAACGATATACTCTAAACTTTATGCATAAGCCAATGTTGAAAAAACTAGTTGATCCTAATCGAAACATTGCAGTACCTTTCTTAAGATCAGCAATCCCAAGAAGTTCAACAAGCTCAACATGATTCTTCAGTTTTGGTTCCACCCTTTTCTCACCCCATGTTCTAATTACAGCATTATTTGCCTACGTTAAACAACATCACTATCATAATTCTGTTTTGGCATCAGGAAACACAGAGGTAAACTTAACCGTGCCAAATCACATACCTCATCATTGCTGACTGGCACTGAATCATGGACGAGGTTTCCAATCACTTCCAACTTTGATTTCAATTCAGCCCAAGCCTTGCGAACCTCCTCTTCTTTATCTGCCGATTGCTTCTTGATCTCATCTGTCTTCACAATCATCTCCGAGAAATCCTTACCAGACTATTTTCAACCCATGTACATAAATCAATTTCATGACTAACCCACCAAATAAAATTGAAAAATAACTTTTAAACACTAGCAGATCTTATTCTAACGCCACCTAAAATGACACAGAATTCAGTGATCAAACACATTACCAAACAAGCCTAACATTCAGTGAAAAAAAATGAAAACACAATCAATTTTCCAAAATTACCAGAAATTTCTTTTCAAATTAGAGAAAATAGCTTCCGGTAATAATTTTTTTTAAAAAAATCTTTTTCTGGGCAAGCTCATTTCTTTGAATGTAAAGTTTATTTTTTCCCCATATATTCTAATATTATCAGCAACGAAACTGAACGTACACAGATCATCAACATCGAAAATTCAAAAAAAAAAAAAAAGAAAAAAAGAAAGAACACTTACAATTCTGAGCTGAGCGATTTGCTTGTTGACTTTGTTGAACTCTTTCCGGTAATTTTCAACATCAAATTGAACTATAACACCAAAAACCAAATCAATAAAATCAAGAAAAGTTTCCAAAAACGAACAATAATTAAACACACAGAAATGAAGATCGCGGTTAATTACGCCGGCGCCACTCCTTGTCGAGGTTGATAATTTCGTCAACGATCTCGACATTGGCGAAACGGCGCCGTTGCGACTCGCGTACTTTCTCCGGGATTCCGCCTTTCTCTTCCCTGAACAGATTTATGTCCAACATTTTTCTCAATCTTACGATTACGAATGAAAGAATCTGAGATTTTATATTCGCAGCAAAAACCCTACTTTGCTTTCGATACTCGCAGTAGTGGTAGTGCCTGCCTGCGGAAGCAAACGTTATGCGCCTGTTTGGCCACGAGGTTAGGCTCGTCCCTACCCGGGAAATAAGATAATTCTTTGATTTTAGAATTTATTTTATTTTATTTTATTTTTTAAAAATTGAATCGTATCATATCCCCATATATTTCTTCTTTTTGAGTTATGAATCAAATATTTACTCATTTTCAAAAATAATTTTTAACATAAACTATATTTACTTTGACAACATTAAACTTCACCAGTCTTTGTAACTCAAGGAAAGGAAATGAAACAAAGCTGTAATAAATTATTTTTCTTGGTACATGGGTGTGTTGTTCATTTTGATTCACCCATTCACAACTAGTTAACACAATGATGCATCAACTCTTTCACCTTTTTCTACATCAATTCAATTTGCTATGCTACACTTTCCATAAAAAGAATAGTAATCAATGATGTAAAATGAAAAAAATGTGAATCCGAAAACCTTGCTTGATCAAACCAAGTACTCGTGTGGTCAATAGCTTCTTCAGAATCCAGATTCTGGTTTTTTCTTCCATAGGGCAGTCCTCGGAGCAGAGTTGCTGCAACTAATTCCCAAAAAGCTTTATTTGAACTTTCCGACTGTGGAACTTTTGGTTGAACTTTCCCGACTTCCTCATGCATCTTCATTAGTCAACATGCATGTGCGGTGGACTTGGTGGGTCATTACTAATTAGATTTGCCCATAAATTTGCAAGTGTAAGAAAATAGTGCTCCCCATTCCATTCCACCATTTTCAAACCTGTTCCATCCAAACCACGAAAACATGACACCAAGAAACTGTAAACTACGGTAGGGATTCTAAATTAAATGTTAAATTATAAGTTATTTTAACTTTGGCTAAATGTTGATATGTTATACCTGGCACTGTTCCAGCCATTAAGAGTGACAGCTGACAGGCAGGCTCTTGTCCAGAGAAAACATGGTTGTGAAGCGAGAGTGCATCAAGATCATGAATAAACTTTATAGATTCTAGTAACTCCTTGGGAGTTCCATTATAATTAAAACCTGTGGGATCAGACATACTCTGGAACACTTCTTCGAGTGCAGAACTTGACCATAAGTTAGAACACTCGTTTAGAAGAGTGAACATGCCAGTGGGATCAGCATAACTTAACAAGACCCATGGCTTGTAAAGTTTGGCTGAGAATCTGAGAACTTCAACCACTCTATAAATTTCTCCAAGGGCAAGGATATACTGCTTGCCTGTATTTGCACACAATATAGCATTTAGTATACAAACAGTACCAAGATACAGTAATTATTAAGCAAAATAATTATGCAGTACTTCGAGGGTCAGATAATATTTGACTATGGATATTCTTTTGTAATGACCGCTTCCAAATTGAGGCACCGTCTCTCAGCTCCCAAGCACAAACAGCCATCATTCTAAACCATGCGGAAACATAATTAGATTGTTCCTCGTTTGATCCCAATGTCAAAATCTTTAACGTTGAAGTCGAATGTTTTAGGAGTTCAATTGATGACCTCCAATCCTTCTCTGCCTGTTTAAGACAACACGTGATGATGTATTTAATCACAGAACTTTTAGTATTTATTTCCAAATATAGATTTGCCTTCTATTTAACTAAAAAATCCATGGTTCATCTTAATCAAAGCAAAAGACACTTACTAATGTCAATCTCTTTGATAAATGATATTCTGACTCAAGTGAATGGAACTTTGGATCCTACAGAACTTCAACAAATTTATCGAGGCAAATATTGCTTGGTGGGTGTTTCTCTGAGTGAGGTTCTCTGGAAATTACACTATCTTGATGCAATTCATTATATAAATCCTACAACATCAAGCACAAGACAAGATTACCATTTTGGAAATAAGAACTAAAAGTTTTCTGATAAATAGAATCTAACAGAATGCATTATGTATGGAAGCTAGCACGGCAACATTCGCATGGAAGAAATAAATTCACATTTTCTTGAAAAGATGTTGATAATATGTGAATTTCAAGGCTATGGTAAAAAGCAATTTCTTGACCAAAGAAACAGGCTAAATACAACCTGAATTTCCTTATCAAGAGCTTTCACTTCAGCATCTTCTCCACCAAAAGCATATGCACTTTGAGCTTTCTAGCACAAAGCACATATTAAAAGTTCAATTTCGTTAACAACTTGACAAATTGAGGGCGGAAAAGAAAAGATTTTAACAATCTACCAACCTTTAGATTGTCGAAATGGCATTGTGCAACAACACACAACTCATGCTTTAGTTTGGAAAAAAAATCTTTGCAGTCTTTTCGCTCCATTTTGGTAGAATATTTCATATGTGAATCTCCATGAGCAGGAGTTGGGGTCTGATTTTCACCTATAGCTCCCAAAAAGGCAGCTTTAAATTCCCAGGAATCACCATCACCATCTATTAAATTAGAGTCCACAACTCTTTGTGTAAAACCCAATTGATTATCACTTTGACTTTGTTTATGGTTAACAGATGTATTCTGCTTTGCTTGACTGTACAAACTTGATATAAGATTATTGATAGGTATACTTGAACTAAAACTCTTCTTAGGGCTCTCTTTTGTAGAGGGGGCAGGATTGTTAGCTAAAGCATCTTGATAAACCAAGGGATCATCAGTTTCATTTTCTCCATCACCAAAAAAGGATAATGGCAAGGCTCCCTTGTGGTTCTCCATCTTCACCTTGTTTCCCTGAGCAAGTAACAGAACAGAATTACAAGACTAGAAGAAAATTTTGCTCAGAATAGAATGTCCAAGGAGACTTCAATTTGTCAAAGAATCCAAAATTAAGACAGGTTACATATCTCCATTAGAGTAAATTTACAATCAAAACTAAGATAGGTTCCAAATCTCCACCAGCATAAATTATCTTACATCTTAGTACTTAGCACTATATGTAGTTCACAAAATCCAGCCAAGAATTTTATCAAAACAAAAAAACAAAGCAGATCACATGAATCACACCTGAATAACCCTGTTAATAGAAATAGCAGCAAGCTTTGCTTTTTTTTACAATCAAAATGAAGGGTTTCACCATGTATTCATAAATAATCATAGATAAATAAATTGAAAGGGAATCTAATTCAATTCGTGACCTTATCCTTTGATCTAGTTTCTGAAAAAGCATCCTTGAATGTCCATAAATTTTCTCCATTATCAACATTCCCATTAACTGGAGTAGAATTCAAACCAATTTTATTATCATCTTTCTGCTTGCTGTCTGAGACAGAATTGGAACTAATACCATTTGGAGTCACAGAACTTTTGCTGAAATCAAAACCAAAGTCCATTTCATCAGATTTCTGAGAGATCCCATCTGAGGCAATAAACAGATCATTATCAACATTTCGATAAACTGAAGCAGAATTCAAACCAATTTTATTATCATCCTTCAGTTTGCTGTCTGAGAATGGATGGGAACTAATACCATTTGGAGTCACAGAACTTGTGCTGAAAGCAAAACCTAAGTCCAGTCCACCAGATTTCTGAGAGATCCCTTCTGATGCAACAAACGGATCATTACCAACATTCCCATTAACAGGAGTAGAATTCAAACCATTTTTATTATCATCCTTCCAGCTGTCTGAGAATGACTTGGAACTAATACCATTTGGAGTCATAGAACTTTTGTTGAAATCAAAACCAAAGTCCAATCCACCAGATTTCTGAGAGATCCAATCTGATGCAACAAACAGATCGGCTGGAACATCTGCAGCATTGCCAACCCAAAATTTGTGTTTGACTCCTTCAGGATTATCCAGCGCCTTGCTGTTGACCTTCAAATTAAAGGAGGTCAGTCTCTTGTAAGCCAGATGAAATTAACATCCACACTAGTGCTTATCAAACTAAAAGTATAAATTTTGACAATTACAATGAAGTCCTCCACCAGTGCAGAAAAGAGTTTAACATAAAAATGTTGTACCATGCAGTACAGAGGGTATACAGAAATAACCAATTATATTTATTCCCAACATTTATAGTAAAAATTATTTTAGTATAAATAATTCAGAAAGCACTTGTTCTTAATATCAATAAACATTGTTTTACCAACATGACAAGCAACAATATTTATGGGGAGCAAATATAGATAGGTAAATTTAAAACTTCAATTTTACATTTCATGACTGAGAAACAACGAAAATGGATATATTTGCCTTGAGCAGAAACTCTACTCTGAAACCCAACAACAAAAAATTTTAAGATTCAAAACATAAAATTTCTTATGTTTTTCCCTATTTTTCTAACAAACCAAACAGACCATAACAAAAAGCTCAAACTACTATCAAATCAAAAGAATTACAATGTTACCTTACTATCACCATCTCCAGTCTGTGTATCTGATTCAGCAACCTTGAACTCCACCTATCAACATCCCCAAAATCCTGACTTTCATCAACTAATAAACTGGACCAATTTGCATCCAAATTTCCATTGAAGTTTGATCTCGCTCCATTGAAATCAGAACCCAACACACCCCAACTCGAATTAAAGCCATTAAGATTTGATATTGTCGCATTTTCAGCTTTCACCTGGAGTTCACTCTGCTTGAACAACAAATTTTCAATGATAACATCATTAAATGTAAGCAACCCAAAAAAATTGGAACTCAACTGATCCTAACACAAATATTTCTTGATTGTTCAGAAACCAAAAGGAACTAATAAATATATTTAAAAAAAGTTTAATTTCTTTTATCTTCTTCAATTTTCTCAATAAAAAAACTAAATTACCTTAATATTAAAATCTCCAGCTGGTAGTTTCGTCTCTGCACCCTTGAATTCCCACCCATCATCCTCAAATAGGCCACAATTCAGCCCATTTGAATCAAAATTCGACACACTTCTCTTCAACTACAATCTATTGGGTTCCGAATTCAATCCATCTGAACTCAAATTCCTCAAATTAAAATCTGATTCTTTCGAATCCATATTTTTTCCGTTAGCATCCTTGCTCTGCTCGCTCTGTTTATATAAATCCGAAATCAAATCGTTCACATTCAAGCTTGATCTCATCTTTTTCTCCTTCTTCACGACCTTGTCCGTTTTCACCTCGGTTGCAACATTATATAATGCACCTGCCGCACTCGATTTCTCCTCCTCCTCTTTTTCCGCCTCCCCAAATATCGATACTGACAACGCGCCCTTCGGTTTCATCCACTGAATTCGACTAGGCGCCGGGTCGGGCACCGCAACGTCGTTTTGTTGTGAGGTAATGTTCAGGTGATCGATGAAGAAACTAAACGGATCAAATGGTTTATCACTGCCAAATGATTTAGCGGGCAGCGATTCGCTACGG
>JAXCLQ010020456.1:0-32780 GCA_035584115.1 Cedrela odorata | reverse complement strand
TTCCCATATATGACATCCCTGCCTAGGATCTCAAACTCTAATATCTGAGCCAGCAAATTCCATCTTGGTCATCACCTGTCCTCTTACACCTAAACACATTGCCAGCAAGTTTCTTTCACCAGGCGTGGCTAGCCTGATGCGATATATACAAGTGAACGATATACCTCAATGCAGAGGGCAGCCATGACACCTTAGGTCAAAGGACTAGTGGTACACTAGTACGGCTGTGTGATATATCATTGACTATGGATAACCACCTATGTGATTTGTCACGTTTGGTCACGTTCAATAACATGCACTCCAACGTATTACTCATGTTTATGCTTTTTTGACATGAGACTCGTTACCCAACTATTAGCATCAAATACTAATCCTTGGCAGCATCAAACATGCTATTCATGCAATGTCATACTCCCGTATGACAATACCTGAACTGGGAACTAATTCAGATGTATTTAGATCAAACTCTGTACTCATATCTACAACTCTGTGCAGATAAAGTCCTGACGTCATAATACATCATAGGATCTCATTCTGTATTTTATATATAATATATATATATATATATATATGCAACTGTATATGCAAAATGATATAAATGCCATTTTATTAATCATAAACTAATTTACAATAAATTACAAAGTTATATACACATAAAGATGATATCCCTAAACCATATGACACAATTGGTTATAGGGTATATCTCCAACACCCGCAACATCATTGGAAATATTGGAACCATAAGTAATTGCTGCCCACCTTTTAATAAAGTTTGTCGCTGTAGTTATATCAGTAATTATATAACTAAAGCAAGCACATATTGCCATGCTACCACAGCATAAGTAAGTTGCTCGAACTATTAATCTAACAGGTAAATCTGGTTTTCCATTCAATTTGAATGGCACTAACTATTCTAGAAAGTTGTTGTTTGGTTGTTTAAGGAACTCAGACATCTTACCAACTACATGGGCTTCAATGAAGGTGGCACCAAAATTGTCGCGGTCAACAGAAAATTCATCCTTGACAATTCTTGCAAGCGGGTAATAACAGAATAGGGATGTTTTGAGAAAATTAGAATCTTTTATGGTGTCGCTGCTTGCACTCGAATAAAAGAAAATGATAGGGATGAAATAATCAAGAGAAAGCTGATCAAGAATAGAACGTTTATGGGTTCTTAAATGGTTTGGTGTTAGAGAAGATGGTTTGATAATTTCTAAAGAGACAATGATTCTGAAGAAGCAAATTCTAAATATGATTAATTATCCTCTGTGAATCTTATTTTGCTTAAATTGAGACAAGAAAATCTAGCGAGTGTTTTAATGATTTGCTCTGTACATTGCACCAAATCTAAAATTTAACATATTGACAGGTTCCAGAAAGAAATGCTAAGATTTAGGTTTATAAAAATATCTTTAAAATATAGACCGGTTCCAAAGGATTACTTATTTATTAATAACTCGTTTTCTTATTTTAGTTAATTTCCTTCAATAAGGGGAGAATCATGCTACATAAAGATTATAATGTTATAAGAAATCCATTAGCTATTGGTATAATAATAAAAAAAGAATAATAATAATGTTAATTTCATTCTTATTAAATCAGTCTTATTTTTTTTATTTTCTATAGCATCATTTAATTGACTATAGCCATGTTTCTATTTTAATTTAAAATCTTAATAGAGTTTAATATGTAAATTTGAATAATTTTAAATGATATATATTTATTTATTTAAAATATTTAAATATAAGTATTTGAAAATTAGTAATTTAGTATTTTATACTGATGATCTAACAAAAATCTTTTCTATGAATTCTGTGCACTAGCAACAATTTTCTTCTTCAGATATTTTTTCAGCATATAATCACAACAAACAAAAGAAAACCTTAGGAGCAAAAACCGGTTGTCCGATGAAAATCCTCCAATACTTAAGTTAGAGTTTTACTTTTTAGAAGATGTATAGGAGAATTTTAGTTCTTTTTGCCAAAGTTTCAGTCCTTATACCTGGTCGTAATTAGTCTTCTTTTATAAATGTTTAAGTTTCTCAAATATGGTAGAATCCCTATGGGATCTGGAAATAAGTATCTCGATGCGCGAGAATCACGAAGATTCCATTAGGTAAGCATCAGCTTCCAGATTTTGAGGGATCGCATGTATTTTTACATGAAGTGTATTCATAGGACCTTTATTGTGTAAGAAGTCCTAATTGGTAAGAATTCTCGTTGGAGAATAAGTCGGGAGAGATATGAGAAGGAAATGAATCATTCATAAACACGTAAGTGTTGGGAGGCTTTAGGAATCTTTGTTTAAGACTCCTTTATCACTATGGGATCAACTCAAGTGTTGTATGCCCAAGATCTTTACAAGCTATAACCGAGACTTCTATAAGTTATAACCGAGACTTTTATAAGCTGTGACCAAGACTTTTATAAGGTATAGCCTGGGACCTCCTAACTACCTATGAAAGGTCTCGGCTCTTGAAAAAGCCTAGATTCTCCTTGCCATTCGAAGAAGCTCTTCTTAAATGGTGATGGGTCTCGAAGTATTACTTATTTATTCAAGCAAGGTCATTCTAGGCTTGTAACCTTTTGGGCCTTAAGTAAGCTGGGCTATATACCCAACTTCAAACCCCTTAGTTTTAGTAAAAATAACTATTTTTTTTTTACAAAAACTAAAGATAATTGACTCCAAAAGATGTGCTTGTTTGTCATACTTAAATGCTCAACTTAAAGTTCATTTGTTTTTGATATGTGGCAGATGATGACTAGATTTAGGGATTGCGATGCCTTGAGCCCATAAAGATCTTGTTGTTCCTAATAATGGCCGCCCCACTTTTCATAAATGAGAGATATCCCATTAGCTTCTATTTTGATGTGGCATCATCTTATCCCTTAATTTGTAACCTCCATCGATGGTTGAGGTTCCTTCACTCCTTTAAATACTCCACCTTTTACCTTTTTACTTCTTTCTTCACCTTTACGCCATCATTTTTCCTTTGCAAACGACCTCAATAGCAGTAAGACAATAGTAGCATAGTTTCAAATCTTTGACAACTTCTTCAAGTTCCTCATTCCAGTAACTACAAACAGTAAGTCTCCTTTTCTTTCCTTTATTCATTTGTGGTTGATTTTGTGTTATAACTGGTTGATTAAGAAAATTAATACACGCTTTCTTAGGTTTATAAAACTCTAGGCTCACCCCTGAGTTGTTAATGATCTTGGAACAACCTTTAACCATCTCTTTTTCTTCTGTGAAAACAGAAAATGGCTTTTGGGAGAAACGACTCTGATGAGGGACAAGCTATCTTGGTGAGTTTGACTTAGAGGTGTACACTAGGTTGTATAGAATTACTCAAAAGTGTCTATCTTAGGGTTCCAGGGATAAATGAACTTCCAAGTTGTCCGCTTAAGGGTGAGATAGCTTTTAATGAAGAATTTTTTAATGTAGGTGTTAGGTTCCCCCTTTAAAGTTATTTTACCCAAATTCTTGCCTTCTTCAGGATTCCTCCATGCTAACTAAACTTAAACAGTTAGAGGATCCTATTAGGTTTGTATGTTTTGTAGCGTCAAATCTCAGACTTCTCCCCCACTTTTGAGAAAATTGAATATATGTATATCCTGAAGAGAAATCCAATAAGGAGTCCGGGGTGATTTTACTTGCAAAACCTCCCTAATGAGGCAAACCCCAATACTAGTAACCCCACCTTCAACAAGAACTCGAAGAAACAGTGGTTCTTTGTTGGAGGTGATTAGAACTCCACCCTTGGCACCCGTGTGCCGAGACCTTTTAAGAAGGCAATCACTTGGAGTGGTTTACTTGGGTTAGATCTTTGTAGTAAAGAGAGGGTAAGGATAGTCAGGACTTTAGCATCCAACCAGAGCATTTTGCTCTCAGAGGATGAGATAATTGCCTCGGGCCTTGAGGATTTTTGGGTATCTAGAGAACAATTGGCCTCGGAAAATGCCACTCTACAAGGTAATTGTCTTGAAATTACTCGTTCTTGTGTTCAGACGGCGATATTTAATCTTGGTTTTATTTATTTTTGTAGGTGAGATGGCCTCTAAAAATCCTACTCTAGACCCCTATAAGGTCTTACAAAGACTGGCCAATGAGAAGAGAGCTGGGAAGGCTCTTCAAACTCCCAAGGTCGCCCAAACGGGTCTAGTCAAGGCCCCCAAAGCATCAAAGACAACTAGTGCCTCTTGCTCGACTTGCCCTCAAGCCCCTAACAAGGAGGTAATAATTCGAGGTCTAGCATTTCCCCCTCCGGCTCCTCCTGCAGACAAAGGAAAGGGGAAACATAAGGTTATAGTTGTAGCTACCGATGAGAGATCTAAGAAGAAGAAACAAATGTTCAGCCAGGTCAACAAAGAACCAGCTGAACCCAATGAGCTTCTTTTCTAGGATCTCCCTACAGGGAAGTGGGAGTTTTTTAAACACTTCCTCCTCTATATCAACCTGTAGGTCTAGAGCATCAGCAATAAATTTTTCGAGGACATTGCTAGGCTCTCGGGGGAGTCGCTATTGAATTTCCAGCTAAAATGGCTAGGTCGGGTGAGTTCGCTTTTCCTTAATTTCGTATAACAAGTTGAGCCTATTGCAACTTGTCTCTTGACATCTGTGTTTGTGATTTCTAGCTTTTTTACTCAACTATGTTGCAGCATGGCACCTTCACAGATGATTTTTCCAAGGTGTCGAAGGCTGAAAAGAGGGCTGAATAGGCGAAAAGGAACTTGGCCATGAAGAGGACCAAGTTTAAGTCTGACCTTGGTAAGCTGGATTGAGAGTGAGAAGAGCTCCAAGTTAGGGTGGCCATTGCTGAATCGTCTCAAACTGAGGCTAGTAGGAGGGTCGAGGTCTTAGAGTCTGAACTAAGCAAGTTGAGGGAGGAAAGCCAGAAGTGCCTCGAGGACTTTAACAAAGCATGTGGCAAACTGAGGTAGCTCTTAAATACCGAGAGACAAAGAAATCTGTCTTTGGTCCAAAAGATTCAAGAGGACGAGGACATGATAGGGGGCTCAGCTTCGCGAGCGAGTCAACAATAGTATTGACCTGACTTGTAAGACGTTCCAAGGTTAGTATCGTGACTTGGATTTAACTTAGCTGTATGAGGCCTTGGGAGATCAGCCTTCGAGCCAAGAGGGGGATCAATTTGACGAGGTGCTCCTTGAGGGGGAGGAGCATCCTAACTTTAAGACCATGTACCTTCTACGAAATCTGTTACTGGTTCTTCTGCCAAGCTGCCCCTAGCTATTATAGCTAATCCTGTGGAGGTCTCTTCAGCCGAGGAGATAAAGTTTCCTCCTCTTCCTTCAGGCGTGGTTGATCCCAAGGCCCCCCTTGATGACCCAGCAAATCCTCCGACCAACCCTCTAGCCGACCAGCCTACCAAAGTAATTTAGGTTTTTTTTTTTTTGGTAATAGACTTTATATATCAATAAAACTTTCATTAGAAATTTCTTGGTTTGCTTTACTCTTTTCTCCGTTCTACCTTCATCTTTATTTAATGATTGGTTTTATCTGTATCACTTGATTGTTCTTTGAACTTGCTGTACTTTAATCTTTCAGACTTAAAACAGTTTGGTAATAATGCTTCAAATAATCTAAAATAGATCGTCCTTCATGTACTTCAAATTTTTTGCTTTAAACTTAATAACATTCAGGGTATCCTTTCCTTTAGGTTCCTACGGACCTTGGTTTGTTCTAGAGTTATTTTTGAGACCTTCATTTAGTAATAAACATCCTTACTCTAAGGCGATCTAATCATTCAATCTTTTTCGGATTATATGAGTATTGTAACCAATTTCGTACTCGAAATTCGTTTAAACTATAGATGCGAGCTGATTACTGAGGAATGGGAATGTAATGTGTATTTGGGAACCATGTCATCCTTTCTTAAACTTTGGAAGAAGATTGTTCTAAGACGTTTAAATATAGTTGCGCAAGAACCTTTTTTACTCTTGTACGTTCTTAGACCATACCCAAGGCTTATTCGAGCTAAGGATACTATTACCTCGAGGCGATTGTTAAGCTAACATCTGGGAACCGTGTCACCCATGTTTGGGTTTCAGGAGGAGATTACCTCGAGATATTCTGAAACAATTACCTAAAAGCCTATTTTACTCTTATGCTCTCTGAGATCACCTTTAGGGCTTGTATGAGCTGAGAATACTATTACCTCGGGACAGTTGATAAGCTAACGTCTAGGAACCATGTCACTCATGTTTAGGTTGCGGGAAGGGATTACCCCAAAACGTTCTGAAATAGTTACTCAAGAACCTATTTGCTCTTACACTTTCTGAGACCACACCTAGGGTTTGTACGAGCTGAGGATATTATTACCTTGAGCAGTTGATAAGCTAACGTCTGGGAATTGTTTAGCCTATGTTTAGGTTTCGAGAGGAGATTACCCTGAGATATTTTTTGAGTTGGGTTTATTTGTAGATCGACTTCTGAAGTAATAAAAATAACTTTATTGATCTCTATTGGAAAATTTGTTACAATTTTTTGTTATTTCTATGGGTAATACAACTTCAGGCGTTCAGCATTCCATGGTTTTTGAACTTTATTTCCTAAGGGGGGTTCCAACTTATAAACTCCAAGTTTGAGAACCTGAACGACTTTGTAAGGTCCTTCCCAATTTACTCCTAACACGCCTTCTTCGGGTACGTTAGTGTTCAGGGTTACTTCTCTTAGAAACTAATCCCTTATTTGGAAAGAACGATGTGGAATGTGTTTGTTGTAATACCTTGCTACCCTTTATTGATGGATTATGACCTTTATCATCGCCCAATCCCTTCTCTCTTCTAGCAAATCTAACTCCAAGCGTAAACTCTGATCATTAGATGCCTCATCATAGTTGCTTACTTAGAAAGTTGGCATGTTAATCTCCATTGGAATCGACGCCTTACTCCCGAAATTAGATTGTAGGGAGTTTCACTTGTGGTTACTTTGGTAATGATTCGATACGCTCAAAGGACCTCAAGAAGTTTGTCAATCCATGCACCTTTGTGCTCATTTAGCTTTTTTTTTAGAGCCTTTTTGATGACTTTGTTGGTAGCTTCCACTTTTCCATTAGCTTTTGGATAAGCTAGTGTTGCGAATCTAAGGTTGATTGAAAAATCTTAGCATAATTCTTTAAAGTTTGCATTATCGAATTATTTTCCATTATCCGTGATCAGCACTTGATGGATTCCAAATCTATAAATGATGTTATGTTTAACGAATATTGTGACCCTTTTCTCAGTGATAGCAGCCAAGGGTTTGGCTTCTACCCACTTTATGAAATAATTAATAGCCATTATGGCATACTTTGTGTTAGCCCGAGTTGAAGCAAGGGTCCTATAAGGTCGAGCCCCCATTGGGAGAATGGCCAAGAGCTCGACATCGAGGTTAGCTTCTCTAAAGGTTGTCTCGGAATATAATTATACATTTGGCATTTGTGACAAGTTTTAGTTATCTGTGTCGCGTCTCTTGAAAGTGTTGGCTAGTAATATCCTTACCTCAAGATCTTATGGGTCATAGTCCGAGCTCCCCCATATCTGCCACATACTCCGTGGTAGATTTCTTCTAAAATTTGAGTTGCTTCATCAAGTTTCACGCACTTAAGGTAGGGGATGTTGCACCCCTGTTTGTATAGCTTTCCATCAATGACGGTGTACCTTGGCGACCTATTTTTGGTTTTCTAGGCCTGTTCCTTATCTTCAAGAAGATCACCATTTTGGATATAAGATCTTACTTCATTAATCCAACAGTAGTAGCTATTTAATTGAGATATATAGGGCGATCGATCATTGGCTTCCATACTTTTTTGTTCCAGTACTTTAATTGGGACATAGGCGAGGATACTTCCTTTAAAGATAAAGATCAATTTTGCTAGTATGTCTGCCTTTGAGTTTTCTATTGTCGTAATTTGTTTGATTGTGACAGTCTTCAATGTGCTCAGTAGCTGCTTATTATTCTCCAAGTATGCTTACATATTACTTTCTTACTCCTAGAATTGTGCATCCAATTGGCTAACTACTAATAGGAGTCACAGTAAATGCCAAGACTTGTGACCTCTAGTGTTTGAGCTAATTTGACCCCTACAATCAATGCTTCATACTTTGCTTCATTGTTAGTGACTTTAAAATCAAATTTTAAGGTATACATTACCTCATTCCCATCTGGACTTAAGAGGACCACACCAACTCCTCTCTCTTGTGCATTTGAGGCTTTGTCAATGAAAAAGCTCCAGATCGGCTCCCCTTTGTTTGAGGTAATATGATTTTCTTAGGCAGGAGGTCCTTCTATGATATGATGGATGAGGAAGTGCTTAGACACTGATCTTTCAACCACAAAATCTACTAAAGCTTGACCTCCAATCACTTTCTTGGGTTTGTAGACAATGTCGTACTTGCTAAGTTCAACTAACCATTTGACCAATCAACCTTAAAGGTTTAGCTGATGCAGAATTTATCTCAATGGTTGATTCATCAGCACTACAACCTGATGAGCTTGGAAATAAGGCCTAAGCTTCCGAGCTACCACTACCAATGCCAACGCCAGCTTCTCTAATGGCAGGTCTCTCATCTCAATGTCTAATAATGCCTTGCTAGTGTAGTAGATGGAACGGTAAATCTTCTCGACATCTTCCTTTACTAAAACTGAGTTTACTGAATGGTCGCTTACTGCTAGGTAGAGGTATAATGTGTCTCCAGTCTCGAGCCTTGTTAGGTGAAGCGGCGACTCTAGATATTATTTTAGCTCTTGAAAACTGTGCTCACATTCCTCTATCCATTCAATCTTCTTCCCCTTTTTCATAACTTGAAAGAAGGGGAAGCACCTATCGGTGGCTTTAGACAGGAACCTACTTAATATAACTAGTCGTCTCGTCAGATTTTGAAGCACTTTGAGATTGGATAGGGATTTTAGATCCAATATGGTTATGATCTTTTGTGGATTGGCTTCGATACCTCATTCACTGACCATATATCCCAATAACTTTCTAGCCTGAACTTCAAAAGCACACTTCTTAGGATTAAGCTTCATATTATTCTTTCTCAAGTAGAAGAAGGTCTTTTCTAAATGCTTTAGATGATCTCATGTTTTTAGAGATTTAGTGATCATGTCATCCACGTATATTTCTATAGTCTTTCCAATTAATGGCTTAAAGACTCGATTGAACAGCCTTTGGAAGGTAGCTCTAGCATTTTTTTAATCTGAAGAGCATCACCTTATAGCAGTACAATTCTTGATCGGTAATAAAGGTTGTTTTCTCCTGATCTAACTCATGCATTCCTTGAAACTCAACAATTCATGTCCAGCTTTCAAGTCTATTAGTTGATTGATTCAGGAAAGTGGAAAACTGTCTTTGGGACAATCTTTGTTCAAATTTGTAAAGTCTAGGTACATTCTCTACTTCCTATTAGCCTTTTTGACCATCACTACATTCGATACCCACTCTGGGTAGTGTACTTCCCTAATGAATTTCGCCCTTATTAGTTTGTCCACCTCGACATGTACTGCTTCTTTCCACTCCATATTGAATGGTCTCCTCTTCTACTTTACTAGTTTGTAATAAAGATTAATAGCGAGTCAGTGAAAAATCACTCATGGGTCGATGTCAAGCATGTCTTCGTGAGACCATGCAAACACGTCTATATGTTATCTCGGGATGTCCTTGACCTTTAATTTACCAAGGAGTTGAGCACTAACCTTGACCATCTTCTAAGGTGATCCCTAGTGTAAGATGACAGACTCAAGCTCTTCTACCGGCTCTACGGCCGATGGTCTTTTATCCTCATCGAGCTTATTGGTGATCAGATCTTTCTGCAAGTTATTGCCATTTGCTTCTAAAACTTCTTCCCACAGGCATTTTGATAGATAGTATAAACTTTTAGAAGAAACTGCAAAGCACGATTAAGCTTCTATTTTATTTCCTTTGACAATTCTGATCCCTTCTCCTGCTCAGAATTTTAATTTCAGATAATGTACACTTTTTATTACCTTTGTAGTTTTAAGGAAGGGTCTGCCAAGAATCATGGTGTAGGACATTTTGAGGTCAACCACTTGGAACTCCACTATTATAGTTTTCTGGTACGGCCGTTCTCCTATGGTGATGAGTAGTTAGATTATTCCCAAAGGGTAAACATATGATTGTCCAAAGCCATAGAGGGCAGCCTCGGTAGGCCTAGTCTTAGATTCAATTTCCACTGAATTCAGAGTTTCCTTGAAAATAATATTAGCTAAGCTCCCAGTGTCCACTGGCTGACTTAAGTCGTTTCTACTGTTAAAATTATCACTAGTGCATCATCACATGGGTAATAAACCCACACTTCATCCTTATCTATGAACATGATGAGCACCAAAGTGATTCTTTGTTTCTTCTTGGCTCGTACATTCATAATGTGAATATCCGATAGGGTATTCAGTAGTAAATATCTCAAATAATTTTTTTTTGATTTGTTAGAATTTTCGGCCAACATTGCCCTTCCTAAGATCACTATAGTCTGATCTTTTTATCTCCTTTTATGTTTGATCTTTTAATCCGAGGCTCTAGATCCGTCTTTATTCCTGGCTATCAAGTCTAGCAAGTAATTATTTCGGGTCAGTATTTCTACCTAGCTTCTGAGATCAAAATATTCGTCTATCAATTATCCAACGCTTTGGTGGAATTCACAAAATTTGTTCTTAACTTCTCCCACTAGTATGGCTTCTCGCTCTTGAATTTCATGCCAGACCTATAAGAGCGAGGCTTTCAGGATAGTGAAAATGCGATTCCCTTGTACATAATCTACTCTCTTTGGCGAGCGATATTGTCTCAGAGGAAACTCATCTTTTCCTCCGGATGTTGGGTTTTAACCTAGATCTTGTTTGCCTTTCCTGTCAAATTCGTAGAAATTTCTTTTATTGTCATGTCTCCTTCTCGGGTCAGCCTTGGGATTTTACGTCTTACCAAGAAGTTATGGTTTAAAAGTTCTTTCTTTTCTCTTCTTGATGGCGATCTAGTCCTCAATTTCTGTCTCGTTTACCAGTTTTCTCTAAGCCATTTCGTAAGTGGTAATAGATGGCTTACGCACAGCATACCATCCTCGATCTACCCGCAGCCTCTCCTAAGACCTTCTAAAGCTAGGGAATGGTGGTAAGCTCTTAGTTCCATCACCTCATCGTGGTATCTCTTGACAAAGCTTCTAAGACTCTCACTTTCTCTCAGCTTTATAAGCAGTAGCAAACTTGGAGTTTTAAGGTTAACACTAACCCTTCTAAACTCATCCACAAATACTCTATACAATTGTCCAAAACTACCAATACTGCTTAGGGTCAGACTAGTGTACCACTTTCTTGCTTGTCTTTCCAAGGTTAATGGGAACAAGCAACACATTTGGGATTTATCCAATCCTTAGATTAACATTATCTCTCTAAATAGATCCATATGTAGAGAGGAATCGGTCTTCCCTGTGAAGGGGTTTATTTGAGGCATTTTGAACTTCCTAGAGAGGAAGAGGTCCAATATCTTTAGAGTAAAAGCTAACTTAAAATAAAATCCCATCCTCGGTGCAGACTCGTCTCCTCTTTGTCTTCCCTTCTTCTTCTGGTCCTCTAACTCCTCTACCAGTTTTTGAACACGAGCCTCAAGATTTTTAACTCGATCACTATCTTTCTTGAATTTCTGCCTTTAGAACGGGCTCCGTATCAAGCCTTCCCTTTACCTTTTCTGATCAAGAAACGCCTTCATATCCTCCTGATCAGGGCCATTACTTGATCCCTTTTTATGAATAATCACAGAATCATCTGGTGAATATTCAAATATTGGTCTAGGTTCTTTATGGGGATAACTAGAAATTTTCCCTTTCCCTTTTTCTAAAGCGGTATACTTTCTCCTGATAGCATCTTGTGGATGCCCAGTTCCGCGATTCACAACATGCATTACATCCAGCATGCTACTTTCAAAATCTTCTACTGGTTTGGGTGTCTCCATCACAGGGGAACCAGCTTGGAGTATTTTCTTCATCCTTGTTATCTTCTACTAATGCTCGAATCTGCCTGTCTTTCTCTGCATGCTAATTTTCATTCTTAGCCAATCTCCTAGCCAACCAGGCAATTTTCGCTGCCTCTTGAAGAGGGCAGAGCTAGTACGGCGTCAAAGCCTTTGAATCATGATTGGCATCTCCTAGTGGTGGCGATTGGTCGCCAATCTGCTAATTGATAACCGTATTCTTCACAAAGGCATTGTCATAGGGATTTCCTCTCATTGTTACTCGATTTCTGGTTATGTATGATTGTGAAGTAGCCATGCCCTTCCTCTCTTGTAGTGGTTTCCGATTTTTTGTCAGACTTCCCACAATCGGTGCCAGATGTTGATGTAGCAAAAATTCCTTTTGTGATTCCGTGCACCAACAATAATTTTCTTCCTCAGATGTTTTTTTAGCTTGCAGTCACAACAAACAAAAGAAAACCTCAGGGGTAAAATCTGGTTATCCAACGAAAACCCTCCGATGCTTAAGTTAGGGTTTTACTTTTTAGAAGATGTATAGGAGAATTTTAGTTCTTTTTGCCAAAGTTTCAGTCCTTGAACCTGGTCGTAATTACTCTCTTTTTATAGATGTTTAGGTTTCTCAAATATGGTAGAATCCCTGTGGAATCTGGAAACAAGTATCTTGATGCGCGATAATCACGGAGATTCCATTGGGTAAGTATCAGCTTTCGGATTTTAAGGGATTATGTGCCTTTTTACATGAAACGTATCCATAGGACCCTTATTGTGTAAAAAGTCCTAATTAGCAAGAATCCTCATTAAAGAATAATCTATGAGAGATATGGGAAGGAAATGAATCATTCATAAACTCGTAAGTGTTGAGAGGTTTTGAGAATATTTGTTTGAGACTCCTTTATCCCTCTGGGACGAGCTCAAGCGTTGTATGCCCGAGACCCTTACAAGCTATAACTGAGACTTCCATAAGCTGTAGCCGAGACCTTTATAAACTGTGACTGAGATATTTACAAGATGTAGCCTGAGACCTCCTAATTGCCTTTGAAAAGTATTGGCTCCTGAAAGAGCATAGATTTTCCTTACCATTCGAAGAAACTCTTCTTGGATGGTGATGGGTCTCGGAGTGTTATTTATTCATACAGAGTCATTCTGGGCTTACAACCTTTTGGGCCTTAAGTAAGCTAAGCTATATACCCAACATATACATTTATAAACGATTAAGTATTTAAAAATATGTATAATTTTAGTGGTATTCTTAAAATTATATATAAATATAAATTTAGAGAGTGTTTTTTTTTTTATTGGTCTTAATGCTTAATTATTTAAATTTAGCTATTTTAGGTCATATTTTTTTTTACTGAACTAACTAAACCTGAAATTTTTTGATTAAATCTCTTCGAAAAATATATTACTACCATATTATTTTATTTACATTACTATCTATATAAAATTTATCTTTTAAAAAAATTATAAAATCTTTTTTTTATTCTCTCTAAATTTATTAATTAAAATTTTTAATTAAAATATTTTCATTAAATATTTGTGATTCTAAGTAGTATAAGTACAACAAAATGGAAATTCTGGAATTTTGGAGCATTGCGAAGATTGGAACATACTAAACTCTGTCTTTTTTTTCAACAATTTCAAAATGGATAATTAATGCTCGGATTAAAACAAGTATAAGCTATAATACTGAGATGTTTTCCAAATCTTTCGATCTCTTTCTTTCACAATCCACCGATATTGCCTCAATTTCCATACCATCAAAGTTGTCAAAGAGTACGTCAACATCTTTACATGTAGAACTCGTAACTTTGATATTATTTAAAGTGTATTAAATTTATATTCATGACATATTTACAGCATATTATATTTGTAAGAGAATTTAACCGAGTTTACGTATACTTAGTTGACATAAAATCAAGGCATAGGATATGATTATTATTATTTTCATGATTTTAAATATATTTTATAGTGTATTAAGTGTTAAAATTAAAGAAATATCATAAAGTGATTTCATAAGGACAGTTTTGTAAACTTGGAGAAAGTAGTAGCCATTAAATTTAAAATTGAAATTATATTGTCAAAACAAGATTATTTTTGAGTTTTCATTTTTGGATAAGAAGATAATTAAGTGAGCCATGTATTATACATATGCTTATTTTAGGCCCAAGAGCAAAATTTCATTCTTTCTACATATTTCTACACATTTTTACAATTCTCTACAAAAATTAAAAATTAAAAAAAATCCATCAATTGTTTAGCTTAAAAAGTTGTAGGGAGATTTATTTAGGCAAGACTACTAAGAAACCAAGCTAAACAACAATAATTTTCTTGATTTCCATCTAATGTTCAATTAAGGAGAAAAGACATACTTGAGTTTTGAAAAATTTTAGGAAGTTTCTTAAACTTTATTTAAGTTTAGAATTATGATAGAAATGTGTAAACCTTGTTCTTCGAACACAGGGATAAAATGGTTATTTAAGAATATTTAATATCACATCTGCATGATTCAAGATTTATTTGATACATTAACGAGGCTTAGGAGAACTTAGATTAACTTCATAAAATAATTAATAAGAGATGATTATTATTATTTTCATGATTTTAAATATGTTTTATAATGTATTAACAATTAAAATTTAGGAAATGTCATTAAGTGATTTCATAAGGATATTTTTGTAAACTTGGAGGATTTACTGGCCATGAAGTGTAAAATTGGAATTATATTGTTACAACAATGTTAGTTTTGGAATTTTATTTTTGGATAAGAAGATAATTAAGTGGGCCATGTATTATATATATGTTTATTTTAGGCCCAATTTATTTAGTTTAGGCCCAAGCTCAAAAATCCAATCTTTCTACATATTTCTACATTTCCTTACAAAAAAAAAAAAAATCGATCAATTATTTAGCTTAAACAAGTTGTAAGAAGATTTTTTTAGTCAAGAAAACAAAAAAAAACCTAGATAAGCACCAAGGATTTTCTTGATTTTCATCATCTAAGGTTCAATTAAGAAGAAAACACATACCTGAGTTTAGAAAAATTTTAGTAAGTTCTTGAACTTTATTTAAGTTTAGAATCATGATATAAATATTTAGGAAGCATGAATTTAATGTTGATGATAAGAAATGTAGGTGACCAAATTTAGGGATATGTGTGTTTGTGCTTGTGTATTGTTTTCATATATGATGGAATTTATGATTTAATGATTATAATTTGATATTTTATTAATGTTAAGAGTATATAGTTGAATATTGCTTATATCAAACGAAAATTTTTCATGTAATAATTTGATTAAGGTGCATTAGTAATATGATGAAGCATGTATAGGTATTATTGGAATGCCAAAATGATTGAAATTTTGGAGAAATTTGGAAATGGATTTTGATGTAGTAAATATTGATTTTATGAGTTTATTTAGTTTATTTAATTATGATATTTTCTTTAGGATGAATATTATATGCTTAATAATTATTAGAGAGGAATTGCTGTACTATATTAGCATAATTTATTTTATGAAAATTTTCTTATTTTTGAGTGTATTTTGAGCACTACATTTAGTTTATATTTTGAATATAAAAAAATTTTTGTTGAAAGCTTAATATACTGGCTAATATGAAGTGTCTTATTGGGGTAAGAATTGGTACTTATTAACTTTGTACAAATAGCAAATTTGTGATGAGTAAATATAGGTAAAAGTGGATTATTTTACGTAACCTTTGGTAATTGATTTGGAATGTGTATAATTGATGATATTGTGCATAATTGATGATATTTAGATGCCTAATAAATTATTTGTTTATCGGTGTATGAAAGAATATTAAATTATATAAAATGGTAAGGTTCCTAAATTATACATAAAATGGAATTATAAACATTAGTATTTTGAATTATTGAACTTACTAAGTTATGTTTTATGGATCAACATAATTGTAATGGGTCAAAATTTTTATATGTTAAATTATTATAAAGTAGGAGTGGACTAGGATGAAAAACTTTTAAAGTTCGAGAGGCTAATGTATTAATTTTTAACAAATGTGAGATGAGATTAGAACTTACTAAATGGTGGGACAAAGGTACATAAACTCATTTATGGTCCAACATTTTAGCCAAGTCTGAAATTAAGCCTATTTTCAAACATATATTTAAGTCCAAGTTCAAGCTCAAAATTAAGGCCAATTAAATTAAATGAAAAGCCCAATTTCAAGCCCTAACCCTAAGTGTGCATGTAAATAATGGCCCAAAAATATAGTTATATTTTTCTAGATGGAAAGGAAGTTAAAAAGAAAAGGAAAACACGAAAGAAACAGAAGAAGGGAGACGGAAACAAAGAGGCGAGAGGACGGAGGACGGGAAAAAAAAGGGGAGGAAGAAAGACAGGGGATGAAAAAGAAGAAGGAAAGCTCTCTTTCTTCTTTGTTTCCTTCTTTCTTCCTTTCTGCGTTGGTGGAGCGAAATCGAGAGTTAACTCTCTTCCCCCTCTTCTGTGTCTTTGATTCTCTTTGCAATTCCTCTCTTTAATTCGGATCCTGAGGTTCTTGCAATCATACAGCTCGAGTTCTGAGGTGGAGGATCAGACGGAGGAGGATTTCTTCGACAATTTAGGAAAGGTAGAAGACGATTTCAGTGGGCTTAACAAAACCACCATAACCTCCACCTTCGAATCCGCTGCCAACAATGACATCGCGACGGATTCGAATGACTCCGAATCCGACTCTAACGACAAAAAAAGCTTTTGTGAATCTTAGTGGAGACGATAGTGGAAATTTATTCTAAACAAAGAATTGGTACAGAGTCAGCTACCAAGTCCAGGGAAAGGAAGCAGAGAGAATGCTAGCTAATTTTGGAGAAATTTTGGCAAGCTGCAGTGGGCGCCGCAAAAAAATTCTCAAATCTATGTCAAATCGATGTAGGTTCGAATATGAATCGAGGAGTGAGAGAGATAAGAGGAGCTGTGATGGTCGCGAGAGAGAAGTCGCAAACCAACTCCAATTCAATGCAGGTGAGTAGTTTTGACCTAAAATTGAAGTTGTCAGTTTCTTGTTTGATTGATAGTGAATTTGAATACTAAATTTTAAGTGTTCGATTCTGTTGACTTTTATAGAGAGAGTTGTTGTTCTTATTGTGTTTAATGGGGTTTGCCGTTATAAAATTTAATTGAATATGTTTTGAATAATTGTATTTGTATAGTATGAGCTACTTATAATTGTTTAAGATGGTATGAGGTGTTGTGTTGTGCTATGGCATATGGAGGAAATAATGAGTTAACATGGGAGCTAAGCTTGTTGATTTGTTATATATGGACGATGGTTGTTTCTTATTAGCTAGAAAGGATGAGATTACATTGTCCATTTTTTTGTTTGGGAGTAGACAATGCTTTAAGCTGGTAAATTTTGGTTCTCACTAGAATTTATGGTGGTTTCAGCTTCAAATAAACATATCACAAGTGCTGTAAATGGTGCGCTATAGGCACGTAGAAATGTTCAAACTGTTCCCCCTTAATGTAAGCATGCATGATAAGTGATGAATGGGAAGGTTGCTGGGTAAATGTTTAATGCTTGAATATGGTGGTGTTTTGAGTATATTTTAGGCACGAGGAATATAAAATTAAGGTGTCAATATATGTAGTTATGGTGACTAAAGTATGGCTAAGACATGGGGCTGGAAAATCAGCAAGACAAGGTCAATTTCGGCTTACTGGAATTTTAACCTAAGCTCAGTATTTTATTTATAAAGTGAATTATAGAAATCTAATTAATAAATCGTAAAATTCTAAAAAAAAATAAACACAATTATGACCAACATGGTCAAAAATTATAATTTTTTGTGAAACGACAAGTTCCCATTGCATTTTAGAAGTGGCTGATCTATGTTGCATTTCGGTTTGTCGAAAATGTTGAATAACGTACAGAAAATCTAAAATAAAATAGTATTCTCGACATCTGTTTTTAGTGTCATAAAATTCTATGAAACTTAGACACATAAGGGAATAACATATTCAAAAATTAGATTGTTTCATATAGGAATGAATTTTTAGAAAATATTGGAAATCAGTTATCCTATTCGACACTGTACACTATCTCGTGTCTGCAAAGTGCGTACTAAATTAGTTATAACTCGAATATTAGGAATCTAAATCCAAATCCGTAAAGAGCTATAGAAACTAGACGTAACTAGGAATGACATAGTTAAAAATTAGATTTTTTTGTTAAGAAATGGATTCCCAAAAAATTCAAAAAATTTGCTGCTCTGTTGCAAAATTGGATTGAAAACTTAAGCTATAAAAGTCCAAATAAAGCACTGTAAAAAATATGTAAACTAGACTTATAAAGAATGAACATGTTAAAAATTTGTCTTAAAATAAATTTTTGATTTATCCCAGCGAAATTGCGAAATCACCTTTGTGGCGAATAGATATTTCTTAGAATACTTGAGAAGGAAATTGTGATTTTTTCAAATTAAGTGACTAGGACTCGGTTTAGACAAGCGTAAACCTGTAAGTGGATCTTTACTTATTTTATAAAATTTACTATTTTACAAACTAAGAAATAGTTATTATTATGGATTAAAGACAAGTGTGAGTGGACAATTTGTTTTCCAAAGAAAATATTGTTTATCGTTATTATTGCTTGAATTACGAATGTTTGAAAATGGATTTGATTATTTAAGCTCTGGCTAAATATAATTACTTGAGCATTTACGAAATTATGATTATCTTAATACATTTTGAGCATGTTGATGTCTAATGGAATTTGACATGACTTTATTTTGAATTTGTGATTAAGGCTTGAATTTCAGTAATAGACTTTAATGTGTATGTATAGACTGAACTTGAAAATGAGATGTTTTATGATTTTAAAGTAAAGAGGTGAAACTGTTTCTTCAAAAAATAAATTTGATGTTTTTTTTTAGATTTCGCCATACGAGGCTAAAGATTGCATTCGGGCTAGAGATTGTTTTACGAGGCTAGAAATTGCCCTACACGGCCAAAGATTACCTTTGGGTTAGAGGTAGCCCTACGAAACCAGATGTATTCTGGTTGACTGTGACACTTCACGGGCCCGGATACCAGAGTTACAGAGTTTTTTATTTTTAACCAATTTTTCCGAAATTGATTTTATCACAACAAAGCAATTTCAAGCTTGGTATTGAATCTAGATTTTTGATAACTTAGTCTGAAATTTTTTTCGTTATAGACTATCATTTGCATGAATAAAATCTTGAGTTGATTTTATTTATAGCAGATGGTAAATACGATTATGATTTTAAATTCCGTATTAAATTTTACATACTGTAGAATTTATTTTTTCTAAAATATATTTTCTTACGATATATTTATCCACACATTGAGTCTCTCAAGACTTATCCCTCACATTTTCAGTTTTGCAGGTCAGACAGTTAGTTAGAGAGAGAAAAAAAAAGAGAAGTTTTAATACATTGGCGATATAAATAGAGGAATAGGGTGCACACTGCATTCATTAGGGCGTGTGGGCCTGCCATACACATAGAGTCATGTCATGACTGATTTTGAGTAAAATCAGATTGTATTATGATTCAATAGATGTTGTAGAATTCATTGCTGATGTATATATTGTGATTGGGCACGTCGCCCTTCTGCATTTATACACATGATTTTCATATTTTTATACATGAATCAGAGTATTGTGATTGTGTAATACAGACAGATAAATGCTTAGGGTGATAATGAGTTCTATCTTTTGCTGATAACATTTCCGAATTTGGGGGTTTTACAATAATGATGTTTAACATTTTCTAATATAAAAATGATATGCTTTCGGTGTATTGAAAGAAGTTATGACTAGATGTCTCGATAAACATCAACTAAGAGCTTATGAAATACATACATTGCATCAAGGTCACATGCTTAGAATAAAAGTTGTATATTAATACCTTATGTGTGAACAAATGGTATTTAAGTGTTAATATAGCAGTGGAGGATCTTGCTCAATGAGGGAATTAGATCTAGAAGCGTTTACCCTCTCCTGAACTGTGAATAGATAGATGTATTTTTAAAGTCTTTCAATAAAATAATTTAAATGTTTAACTGTTTTATGAATCTAAAATTTATGAATGCTTTATAAGTACAAAATTTAATATGTTTGGAGTAAGGGTAATTTTAGAAAATGTGTTTGAATATTTATGAAATTTTTCTATGGATGAATAATTTATGATAAATCGATCTTGTGCTGATATTTAATAAATATGATGAAAGATGATATACGAAATCTCATAATTTGAGACTATGGTGTAACTGCTCGTTATGAGTGCATCTGTACATAGATATGCATCTGCATTCCACCCTTACTAGAGAAATGTGTAAGGAAGAGGTTATTTATTTCCGTCTTTACTATCTATTACGGTATAAATGAGAGATTACTCCTAGATAAGTTGGTGTTTGACACCGCATCCTTTATTTAGATTAACGTTAACGAGTGGGCTTAATGATTTTTTTGTATATACTTATGTGAAGTAACTCATTAGCGAGTCTGAAGATATCAACCAGTAGCACACTGAGGATGTCTTGGGGGATAGTTTTTCGGCAAACTCATATTCTTTTATTGGATCATCTACAGATCTTAAATATGAAATTATTTTCTATTACATGTGTTGATTACGAGGAAATGATTTAAATTATTGTGAAATGTTATATATATGTATATATATATATATATATTTTAAAAATATGATACTCTTGTTCCTGTTTTATATTTTCAGTTCACCGTCATCCATTCATTCACTAAGTTTTTACTTACGTTTTATTTTTCTTAAAAACATTTTTAGATTAGGTAATTTTAAAGATGTCATCGATCCACACCCCAAAACTCAGATTTTGTGGCTGCATTTTGTTAGAGGCTCTGTTAGGTATACAGTGTTCTCCATTGATATGTATATAAACTTTTTAGAAGGGATCCGTAAATTTTATATCATTAGTTGGTTGTCAAAAATATTACGTTTATAAATACTGTCTATATATGTATATATATATATATATTATTATATGATTTTATATATATACTAGAAGTATTACACATTGGTAAAGAATACTAATAAAAAGTATACTTTATAAGTGTGTAACGATTATTACGTACTCGAATATACGGATTAGGACGTGACGTTACACTTGATAGCAAAATAAACTTTACTATGAAATTTTAACTGAGAAGAAATAGTAAGCTGCCCAATGTCATTATTGAAAGCTATTGCATTCGAGAATTTTCATTCAAAATGGACTATATGAAACCAAAACACACACTAAACTATTTCAAACAGCTTGACTTTTTTTTTTCTTCCAAACAAACTCGAGCAATAAAACCCCTTATTTACTCATACAATATTCCCCACATGCAAATCTAAAAGTGAATCCCTAACTCTTAAATTACGCATGTATTAACAGAAGCGTAAGCAAGAAGGCCTGGATCTTTTTCAAATTTGGCCATTTCATTCTTGGGCAGTCCCACCAATGCTTCAATTCCCTTATCATCACGGCTGTCAAAGAGTATGGCAACTTCTTTAGACTTCATAGCGCTGCCAACCCAGATGGGCTTTCCCCATCCAAAATCAACTTCGTAAAATGAAAGTCTCAACCAAGAAGTAATTGTAAAGTTCTTAATACTATTAATATTCATTGAAGATCCCTCCAATACGCTTTTCATGAAATTTAAGTATCCACCGGCGTGAATCTTCCTCACATAGTCGTCATTAATTATACTTATCGATTCGTGAAGCTTTTCCGTTAACTCATTATAGTCGACAGTCTTCTCCATTGGCCATATTGCTGTAGCCAATTGAACGATATTCCCCATACTTTGTTCTGGAAATGGTGGATTCATTTTATTCCGCAGATTCACAGGAATTCTTGCTACCAAATGTGTATAGTTAAATTCTTCTTCTTCTTTTGCAGCAGTCATTACACCACCCAAAATCAATGCCGACAAAACTTCAAAACGTGTCGGATGATAACCTGAAGCTGATTCATTGCGAATTTTATCTCTTAGAGCAGCTATCTTATCACCATCAAATATAAATGTCTTTGTTATATTTTCTGTTGATGAAAAATAACTCTCATAGAAACTACTCCTCGAGAAACCTGATAAATTTTGCGGTGGGAAGATAGAGGTGCAATCAAAAATGGCATCCGCTACATCATTGGAAATATTGGAACCACAAGCAATTGCTGCCCAACTTTTAATAAAGTTTGCCGCCGTTGTTATATCAGAAACTATATGACTAAAGCCAGCACATATTGCCATGCTACCACAGCTAAAGTAAGTTGCTTGTACTATTAAGCTGACAGGTAAATCTGGCTTTCCATTCAGTTTGAATGGCACTAACTCCTCCAGAAAATTGTTGTTTTGTTGTTTAATGATCTCAGACATCTCGTCGGCTACAGAGGCTTCAATAAAGGCGGCACCATGATCGTCACAATCAACAGATAATTCATCCTTCACACGTCCTGCAAGTGGGTAATAACGTGTTAATGTTTTTGAGAGGGATTTTTTGAGATGATCAGAAGTTTTTATGTTGTCGTTACATGCTCCAGAATAGAAGAAAATGAGTGGGAAGAAACAATCAGTAGAAATCTGATCAATAATAGAAAGTTTGTGGGTTCTCAGAGGGGATGGGGTTGGAGAAGAAGGTTTAATTATTTCTAAAGAAACAATATTTATCTCCATTGGAAGATCGATTCAGAGAGCTTCAATGGAACGAAAACTAGGGCAGGCTTTAATAGTTTTTATTCTGCTGATTTCGAAGTTCGCGTGTTACTTATATATTTAGTTTATTAAGTCGATTCAACGAAAGTGCGCCCCTAATTTGCAGGTCAAAGATTTAAATTCTGACATTTAATTTTGTGCGGCATCTTCGTCTTGGGTTTAAATTACAAATTTCGCTGACCACCCTCACACTTTTCGTCCAATAATCACTAACATATTTGGATTTTGAGAAATACCCGCTATCTTCTAAAATGTCAATTTTGAATCCATTTCTTTTAAGTTTTTGGTAAAATATCGACTTACATCGATAATTTCGAAAAATACTGTGTTACACCCTTACATGTCAATTTTGTTTCAAAGAATTCCTCCTTATCCCCCTAAATAAAAATTTTAAGTGAAATTTTTAATTGGTTGAACAAAAGTATGCTTGATTATCCCTTAAAAAGTTCAATTTTGAATCTTCGATTTGGGTCAAAAGAATCAAAATTTTAGATGCTTCAGAAAAGTATATTCGATTTAGCCTTGACATGGATTCACGTCAAAAGAATGAAAATTTTGGGAAAAAAATATAACAAAAAACAAAATTGCAGTTGATTTTATAAAAGTGCACTTGATTTGCCTTGACATGGATTCGGGTCCAAGAAATGAAAATTGTAAAGTCACGGCGGGTAGTAAGGGCACAAAACTACTAAACCACAATTATAATTGTTCTTAATGAATTATTTGTAACTTTAATCGTATTTATAGTTCAGTGATTTATTATTATTGATTAAAAGTAAAAATGGAATAAAAATACATTGTTGAACTTGTCATCATTTTTTAATATAGTGAGATCAGATCACATGACACTCTAATTTAAGGGATTCCAAAACACGAGATAAAATATACAACGATAAAGAGTAATTGGTACTTTTTGAAATTATAAGAGAGTAGTAATTTTAGTTGTCATAATATACATATATATTATTTTGATTTTGACCAAAATCGTCAAGTCTGTCTTTAGTAATGCTACGTAATCTATTATGTCATTGATAATGCTACGTAATCTATTATGTCATTTAAAAAAATAATATTTTATTATTGGTAGAATATGTTGACATCGTATGAAAACTTCGATTATTTTAATTGCCACTTGTCAGCAATTCATTGTTGGATGTAGACTGCTTATTTCTTCTCATTTATTTAATGTCTTACTACTTGCGTTCACTTGTTCAAAGGCAAACAGCGAGCCGCCCACCACTCTCTGGCCTTTTGCTAATCCTGCTCTCAAATAATACAAATTTTTTCCGATTAAAGTTTTATATTCATATTTTATGTTGGGTGGTCACGTCTCAAAATGATTATATAAATAGTGTTAATAAAATTTATTTGTTTGGAAAGTGGAACAGGGTATATGTAAAATCCAATAAACCTTGGACCCTACATTACAAAACTTAAAATGAAATTCCTGTGAAGGGTGAAAGCTATCAAAGTCTAGTTCAAACTCACAAGTACTAGTCTAAGGATAATAAGAATCTTGGATATAGTGAAGAACGAGACTCTTAAGTTCAAGAAAAAGGTCTCAGGCTTAGAATATCAATTATAACCTCCTCAGTTATTAGGGTTTCGGGAGTAGTATGATAAAGGTTTTGAACATACAACACAGTTTAAAATTGTCTTAGGAAAAAGCCTCTGAAACCTCTCAATAAGTTACATATCAATGGAGGATTTATTTCCCTCCTCATTCTCTTTCCAGATCATTCCATAATAAGGATTTTTAACCTAATATAAGTATTCTGGAAAAAGAGCTTAGGATTTCATAATATCCAAAAAATTGATACTTATAAAATTGAAATTCTGTGATCTCTAGAACTTGAATGCGTTTGGAATTATTATTTTCAAAATTTGTAAAAAATCTAATAAGTTTGAGAGACTTAATATAATGTTATCTATAAAAGGAGCAAAACGACAACAAGATATACATGAAAAAAATATTGGACTACAAATAATAAAAGATCTTTTAATTTTAGAGAAAATATTGTCTCTGTTATGCTATTTTTCCTCTGACATCATAAAGCAAAATCTAGACTTAAGCATAGGAGGAGGAGGATTTTCGTCGAACAATTGATTTTTATCCCATAGGTTTTGTTGTGGTTTTAGGTTAAATAACATTCAAAGAAGAGAAGATTGGTGCTGGTGCACTGAGTCCATAGAAAATTTTTTTCTACATCAACATCTGGCGTCGTTTGTGAGAAACTTGAAAAAAAGCCAACAATAGCTGTAACTAGAAAAAAAGCCATAGCAGCAACGCAAACTTATGCAACTAGAAACTGAACGATGACAAGGGAAAATCATAAAGAAAATCCTCTCAAGGTTGCTATAATTGTTAACCAAAACAATAATAATCAATTACCACCCTTACAAAACACAAGTCACCTCTCAGAAGCCTCATCCCCTCATTAAAATCTCTCTGGCCTGAGAGAGGTAGAAATTACACAGTGGATTTAAAGGCTAGCCGACAGCAAAAGACAACAAGTAGAAAAGATTAATAGTTCCAGACACTAGCAAAGGAAGTTGTGGAGATGAAAAAAATGCTTTAAGCTGATTCTTATGATTTAAGAATGCCCATATCAGCAGAGGCCATGGAAAATAGCATTTCAGATGTCTCACATACCAAAGATTAAAAAACCAATTCCTGAAATTATACCACTAGGAAGAGATACACAACTGCAGAGAAAGAGAAGAGAAAAGTCTCTGATTATCCTCTAAAAAGTCTCTGAAGTGGCGATACCGATTCAGGTTTATCAAAGAACCTGGCTTTCAATCCCAAAACTCCTTAGATGATTGGGTGACAATTCACAAATAGAGGCTAGGGAACAGTTCCAGTCCGGAAGACATGAGGAATTTTCTTTATCGAAAACATTAAAAAGAAAGAAAAGACTCTCAATGAAGCCCATCTCAAGGAAGAGGATGTTGGGAACAAGATGAAAAGGCTAGCAACCTAAAAGCTCATGTCAAAAAGTAGGTAGAGGAATTGAAGGAACAAAAGAGACAAAGATGAAAGAGAAGTGAGGAATCGTCATCTCGCATGAGGTTACAACCCAAATCCCTGTTTTCCCAAAGAACTCTAAGCCTTGTTTTTCCTAGGAAGTTCAAGATGCCTTAGATAATTCTATTCACAGGAAAAACCGATCTATCCTTACATATGGATTTCTTAAGGGAGATGATACTGATACAAAGGCTTAATGAACTCCAAGTGTGTCGCTTATTCCCCCTAACACTAGAAGGAACAAAAAAGTGGTTTACTAGCTTGACCCCTAACAGGATACATAGTTTCGAGCAATTGTACGAGGCGTTCATCAATGAGTTCAAGGAGGCAGTTACCAGCCTCAAAACCCCTAGGGGCTTATTATCACTCCCTGACGTTAGAAGGCCTTAAGAGAGGTTACGAGTGGACTGAGGATGATATACGATATGAAAACCATCTATCATTACCTTTGAAACGGCTAGAAGGAAATTATTAAATGAGATCGAGATTGAACACTAGGTTACCCTCAACATAAAGGAAAAGGAATTAGGACCATTACCCAGCAATAAGATGTGAAACTTAAAGGTGAACCTGAGAATGAGGAGAGATGACAAGAGGAATTTTCGAGATACCAAAAAAAAAAAAAGGTCGGATACCCAACTGAAACATAACGAGTAATAGGGGGGATGATTTCCCCCTAAGTAACAGCGTTCGCCAATAAGAGATGACGCAAGAAAAGTAACCCAAGTCCAAGAAGAGAGAATATTCATTCTCTTAAGTGCCCTGCTCTTACAAATCCTACAAGAAATAAAAAGACTGGGGACCATACTAATAGAACATCGCCTAATAAAGCCAAGAACAAGTTTTGCAAGTTTCATTAAAGCGTTGAACATTTGATAGATGAGTGCTTTAACTTTAGGAATCAAGTCGAAGTTCTGGTCTGAAACAACTATTTACAAGATTTTGTGGCAAGATACGGGAAAAAACTCGATACTACAGATCGAAGAGTCGAGTATGAGAAATCTTAATAGCATCATGCAATGGTAATTTCCTATGGAATCAAATTGGCAAGAAATTCAAATAGAGCGAAAAAGAATCACTCAAAATATTCATTGCCTAGTTTAGATTCGAATCCTCACATCATGAATGTAAAAGCTGAAAAGAAGTAGAAGATCGCTTCAATCCCAATTATGTTTATAGATAATTGGTAGTAGGATTAACTCAGGTCAGCTAGATAATAGTGGATACAGAGAGTTTGGCAGACATCATCTTTAAAGAAATTTTAGATTCTTTGAAAATCGAAGACTTAAGATTAAGGCCGGCCGAAACTGTACTTTATGGTTTTTGTGAATCATGCATCTACCCACTGGGGGTAGTACAATTGCCTATCACTATGAGAGAAAAAAACATATTAGAAGACTACAATGGTTGAGTTCTAAGTAGTCAATCTTAAAATGACTTACACCATAATTCTTGAGAGGTCCTTCCTCAGGGCTATATAAGCAATAGAAAGCATCAATTACTTGAAGCTAAAATTTAAAGTAGGAAAAGGTATCAGCGTCACCAAAGAAAGTCAAAAAGAAACTCAATTATGTTTTGCAGCCTCTTCAAAAAGCTTATGTTGCTTATTAAAACGACATTAGGAAGAAATCATTAGAGATGATGACATGAAACACAAACGAATAATGGAAAACATAAGTAAGGTGGCCAAACAAAATAACACACTACCAGCACTAGACCTAGTAGAAGAGCTTGAATCTGTTGCCCTGGACAAAGAAAATCCCTAAAAAATAATCAAAATTAGTTCTCGTCTTCCTAAGGAGCAAAAGATAATACTCAAAGATATTTTAAGATAGCATATGAACGTGTTCACATGGACACATGAAGATATGCTCGGAATTGATCCTTTAGTAATTTCCCATTGGCTAGCAATCTACCTCCAATACAAGCCTATAAAATAGAAGAGACGACCATTCAATACCGAACAAAGAAAGGCGATGCATGTCGAAGTATGCGTTTGAAGTCTAAGTTGGAAGGTTCCTAAGATATATGGTTAGCGAATATGGCATCGAAACCAATCCATAGAAAATCAAGGTCATATTGGATCTCAAATCCCCATCCACCCTCAAGAAATTACGAAGTCTGATGACGATTAGCAGCATTAAGTAGGTACCATGAAGTATAAAGTCCTAAGGCAAGAATACTAAGGCAAGGATACTAAGGCGAGGATATTACTAGCCAACACTTTCTCAAGAAGTAGTTCAGATGGCAAAAACTTGTCACGAATGTCAGGTACATGATAATTTACCTAGACAGTCCCTTGAGAAGTTGATGTCCTTGACAAGCTCTTGGTTATTTTCCTAGTGGGAGCTAGATCTCATTGGCCATACAACCCTTATTCGAGCTAACACAAAATATGCTACAGTGGCCATTGATTACTTCACAAAATGGGTAGAAGTTAAGCCATTAGCCACCATCACTGGAGGAAAGTCACAACATTTGTCAACTAAAATGTTATTTATTAGTACGGGATACACCACGTGTTGATTGTAGACAACGGAAAACAATTCAACATCTCAAATTTCAGGAAGTTCTGTGCGAATTATTCAATTAACATTAAGTTTGTAACACCTGCCTACTCAAAGGCTAACATACAAGTAGAAGCTGCGAATAAAGTAATCAAAAAAGCACTTAAAAAGAAGTTCAAGGAGCACAAGGCTGCAAGATTGATAAGCTTCCCTAGGTCATTTGAGCCTATAGGATCACTCTAAAGGTAGTCACTGGCGAGATTCTCTACAGTTTAACCTTTGGATGTGAAGCAGTAATTTCCACCGAAGTAAACATACCAAATTTCTAAGTCGATAGTTATGATTGGGTGAGCAATGATTGAAATATAAGCTTAAAGTTAGATTTTTCTAAAGAAAAAAGAGATCAAGTAATGATAAGAGTAACGACCTACTAATAAAGGGTGGCTAGGTATTATAATAAGAACGTTCGACATTGTAACTTCCAAGTTAGTGATTGGGTTTTAAGATAAGTCACCTTGAACACAAGAATACTTGGAGAAGGTATTTTTAGGGCTAATGGCCATACAAGGTCACCCAGATTCTGAGGTTTGGAGTCTATAAATTAGAATCCCCAGACAGAAGTAAGGTAAAAAAATCATGGAATGTTGAACGATTGAAGTTATATTATCCTTAAGGATTATCAAAGATTTGTAAAAATTCTTTCACCCAAATAATAAATAAACTTATTATTTTTCAACATCAGCAAAAAAACTCCTGTTAACAAAAATACACTAGTAAGTATATGATCCTCAAGTTAAAACACAAAGAAACTAAAAAACCTAGGATAATATTATCCACAGTTTGAATAAGCCCGGAGCCCAATCTTTGGATGTAAAAGAATGAAGTTGTCCTAAGAAGTTAGCTCCCCATTCATCTCAGGATAATACTATCCATAGCTCGAATAAGCTCTAAGCACAATCTTAGGATGTATAAGAGTAAAATGATTCATAAATGATTAAGTCCTATATTCATCTCATGATAATACTATTCATAGCTCGAATAAGCCTTGAGGCTGACCTTAGAACTTATATGAGCGAAATAGTTCTTGGATGACTAAGTCCTACGCTTGTCTCAAGGTAATATTATCCACAACCTAAATAAGCTCTAAGCACAATTTTAGGACGTATAAGAGCATAATGGTTCCTAAATGAAAACAATAAAACTTTCACACTAAGGTAATATTATCCGCTTAATAAGTCTTGAACCGAGTTAGAAGGCAAACAAGAAAGAAGTGGTTATCATTGGATCATGTCATATTGACGTGCTGAGGTAATATCATCTATAAGCTCAAATAAACCATGAGCATAATCTTAGAACAATAAGAGTGAAATGGTTTTCAAACGGTTGTGCTCACTCTTTACTTAGGGTTAATAATATCCAGAACCTAAACAAGTCTTAAGGATGATGTCGTGACGTGAAAGGGCCAAATGGTTCTCAAATGACTACGACAAATGAACTAAAGTCAAGCTAATAATATCCAAAGTCTATTAAAACCTTAAATCTAGGGCGTACACAGTTCTTGCTTAAGGATACCCTATCCAATAAGAAAACAAACAGAGTTTTAACTTGTGAAAACACAAATTTGTGCATTCTCGACTCATCTTGGCTTAGGTCAGGCTGCCAGAATACACATCGACAACAATTAAGTTCTATGCAACATGCAAAGAGCCAAGTAAGAAGAAACGATAGGGAAACAAGAGCAATATAAAGATCTACACAAGTCAGAAATATGAAATTGGCAAATTCATTATTTATTGATGTTCATTAAATCTTTTACATATAAAAAAGGAGAAAGTTAAGTCTATTATTCAACCAGTTGGATATGTTAGGAGATTTAGTAGATTAGAAAGAGCAATAGTCTGGTTAATAAGAAAAGTAACAACCTGGTCAGTAAGAGGAGCAACAACCTGGTCAGCAAAAGAAGTGTCAACAAGAGAGGGAGAAATTTCCTACTGGTCAACAGAAGAAACATGAAGAACTTTAAAGTCATAAGGAGAGGCTCCTTTAGGGAGGATTCCATCTTATGAGCCCTTACCTGATGAGTCTTTACTAAGGAGTGGCGGCGCACATCTTAAAGCCTTCAATTCTTTCAAGTTTAGTGGCTAAGGACATGGATCTTTTTTTCTTGGCTTCTAGTTTCTATTCCAGTTCCTGGCAACTCTCCTCGAATCCTCGGTGAAGTCCCTAGCACTCTGCCTTGGACTAATTCAAGTCAAACTCAAGAGTGTTTATCCTTCTACTAGACTCCATTTAGGAATATTTAGGAGTGGCCACTTTGACCTGAAACTCTTCTATCTCTTGAGCCCATTTACTCTTCTCGACCTTTAATTGAGTCTGTTCCATGGCTAAATTCCTCTCTAACTCTTCAGCTTTGTACCCCAACAAGGAGTCTCATTAGCTACAGGACCAAAGGAGAGAGCATCAATAATGTTTTAGTGGACAACGGCGACATATTGCATGTGAGCAAATTATTAAATAGCAAAACATTAATAAAAACCAAAGGAAACTTGTCCCTCCAAAATCAAAGCAAGTGTCAACTTATTCGGCTCAGCCACTTTAACAAGTAGTCTAAAATAGACTAAGGTGAGGCACCTAAGAGGTTCTCACAATACTTGAATCGGAGGATCACTAACTGCTAGTTAATGCAGGGGAGGAAGGGGCAAAAATTTTCCTTTTGTTCTCAAGAAAATCCTTAAGAACAAGCTTAGGGAAGATAAAACCTTCGTCAGTACCCCGTGTAACACCCCATTCTTATACTTACTCAATCAATCATGATTACATAATGCTACATTATTTGCCCATAAAGTATTTGCATCAACAATCTAAATGTCCACTTAATGTTACATCATTTGTCATACATTCAATACATAATTTTCACACGAAAGGACTTAGCCTTAATATTCCAAAATTCATGCACAATACTACATCAGTATTACATGATTCTTAAATGTCTACAATTTCTAAATTCCTTACACATACAAAGAGTTATTTATATAACTAGTTCTCAATCTTATAATCTCTATATTAATTACATATATAACTAAAATTTTGATCTATGCCTATCTAACCTTGCACGCGTCCTTTATCACTTTTATGTACTATTCTCTTAAATATAAAAATTTTAAAATAAACAATGAGATATAATCTTAGTAAGTAAATCATGCAAGTTTGCATATGTTGATGAGGTACAAAATATTAATACTCAAATAGATCAATACATTTTCCAACTTTTCAATTTTACAAAAACCAACTTATAGTACAGACATTTTCAGAATGGCTTAGTTAGTTAGTGTCACCTGCACTCACAGTAACTCGGATTTAAAAATATTTATATAGACAAGGAATGATATCCTTGAACTACATGACACGATTAGTTCTAGGGCATATCTCCAACAGCAGCCCAGAACAAAAGCAATAATGAAACAATGAAAAGAGAATTGTAGTCCTAAAAAAGAATGGCTTTGATGAATCAAATTGGTGTCTGCAATCCAAAATGGAGATGAAACTAAAAATAAATACAGAACCTAGTGATCTTTTTTGTTCAAAATCGATTACTACTACTCATAGAAATAATAGCAACGAAGTGATTAGACTTGAAGTTTATTTTTCTGAGTTCTTCTGCTATAAAGAGTCCAAAAAGAGTCTGGATACAAAGAAAATGTTCAAAAGGTGAAAAAGTGGGGATTAAGGAGGATGAGGAACCCCAACCGTTGCTACACAAAGGAAATGAAGGAGTAAGATGAAGCCGTGTGGGGTGGAAGGTTAAAAGACAATCATCGGAATACAAAAATGAGGCTGTAATCATAAGGGTAAAAAAGATCTTTTGGAACCTGAAATGATGTCGCCCAATGAACTAATGAAAGGTAGCCACATAGACAGAGGTTTGTTGATTTCAAGTCAAGCATTTAAGATTGGCGTATATTCCAATCTTTTTAAATTGTAACTTTTAATTTTTGCTAAACAACTACTGTCTAACTAAAACTAGAGGGCTTAATGTTTGGAAAGAGGTCTGGGGAACATGTAAAGCCCAATAGACCTTGAGCCCTTGAACGAGAGGTATAAAGCCCAAAATTAAGTATTGTAAATGATGAAAGCCATCAAAGCCTAGCTCGAGCCCAAGAGGCACTAACTTAAGGATAACAAAGACCTCAAGCATAGTAAGGGACGAGAACTCTCAAGCTTAGGAAAAATGTCTTGGGCATAAGACATCAATTACAACCTCCTTGGCTATAAGGGTCTTGGGGGTAGCATGGTAGAGGTTTGAAGCACATGACATGGCTGGAGGTTGTCTTAGAAAATAGCCTCTGAGATATCTTAATAAGTTACATATCAATGAAAGATTTATTTCCATCACAATCTCTTTCCAGATTATTCTATAACAAGGATTCTTAGCCTGGTAAAAGTATTCTGTAAGAAGGGTTTAAGATCTTATAATATTAAAAAAATTGATGCTTACAAAGTTGAAATTTTGTGATCTTCGAAACTTGAGTACGTCTGAAGT
>JAXCLQ010020436.1:0-23113 GCA_035584115.1 Cedrela odorata | reverse complement strand
GATGTTTGCTCATAATGATGGTGTCTCATAATAACATGCAGCTCTTTGTAAGGGTCAAACTAAACTGAGAAGCTTTGTACTGCAGCTGATAAATGTTCACAGGAACAGTAAGGGTCAAACTAAACTGAGAAGCTTTGTACTGCAGCTGATAAATGTTCACAGGAACAGTAAGGTGAACATATTGATGTTGACTAAAAGTAGAAGTAAAGTTAACATGACACATTCACTAAATGACTAGGGCGAAATACAAAAAGATAATATAACATCCTGATAGCAAATAAGTCAATAATAAATTTGACCAACTGTAGATAAATTAAACAGAAGATAACAGCCCAATTCCAACAAAAATAACTGCATCAATCCAACAAATCCCTACCACTAAAAAAGGGAATTTTCTGTGATCAGGCAGCCACATGGACCATTTAGAAAATTGATTAGACAAAAGAAAAAATCAAGATATCATAATGGCAAATTAATTATCAAGTAATGTCCACAACTTCAAGGAACTAAATGCCAAGAATTCGAACTGATAATAACCTTCCTACAAATATAATAAACGAAAGTATCTGACAAGAATTGGGGATTTTCTCCAGCAAGAATGCCAATGGATACAAGAAATAGATAAAGATTTGCAGGTTCTCTTTAACTCCATAGACATGCCTTGAATTTTAGCAGCAATTTCAATTTGTCTGAAAATGTTTTCATGCTAGTGAAAGATAAACAAAGTAATTTTACAGAAGAAAATATCACAGAATAACCAAGTAAATAGAAAAATTATGAGATAAGACCGAAAATGACCAAGTAAGGGAACAAAAAAGAAAAAATGAAAAAAAAAAAAAGAGAGCCTCCAAATGATGCAACAGAAAATATGCCTCAAAACAAAGCATTTCCTTCTTTAATTCAAGAGAAAATCATGAACTGCATACAATCATCATAACAAGAAAACGAACACAATCACCTGGGAACACTCGGTGATTGATGGCACATCTATATTACAACTTTCAGAAAACATAAACAAGATTGTCTCTAAAATACAATTTGCCTCTCTTAACAAACAACAAAGCTACGAACTACATAGAAAAACAATTAAGTTTACAGTCAATATAGCATAAAAAATTGAAAATAAAAGAAAAGAAAAGGTCAAATATAAGTTAAATTAACAAAAATAAAATGAAAAAGAAAAAGAGAACGAAAGAAAACTCACCAGGATCGCACTGCTGGTAGAACTTCTCAACATCTGCAAAAACCAAGAAAATAAGCAAATCCCACTAATATTTACACAAAACAAAAACAAACCCATTAACTAATTCGACAAGCAATAACAAAAATCAAACCCATTACCACTAGTGAGAGCTTTGATCAAGCCAGCCCGTCTGCCCTTAAAATCGCTGAAAACCTCCTCTACAGTTCTAGGTATTGGGTGCGGTATTCCCTCCATAGCCAAAATTAACCTATCTCTTAATCTTTATCTTCAAATTCAAACAAATGGGTTTCGAGTATTCAAACAAAAGACTGAAATTACGCAAAAATTCGGACAAACGATAGCCTTAATTAGGGTTTTTTTTAGTCTGTGCGGGTTTGTTTACCGATTTGGGAAAAAAAAAAAGGTCTTTAATGTGTTTAGCTTTTCATTATCTGTTTGAAATTAATTGAATTGAATTTATAAATGACAAAAGGAAACAGAACAGACCCAGAAGAGAGAGAAACCAGGAGACAATTTTGGGTTTGGGTTTGGGTTTGAGATTTGTGTGCATGACAAAGATAGCCAGATGGGAAGAAAAAATAAGAATAAAAATAAAAATCCCAAATTTTTATTTTATTTTATATTTTATAAATAATAAGGGTTTATGGTATTTGTGGTCCTGCTTTTGTGGCTATTGAATATTATCAAAAATTAAATTATTTTTTATATTAAAATTTATTAATAGCTAGTAAAAAAAATTATTTAATAATTCGATAAAATATCCAAAAATAGAAACCTATTTAATAATTAATCATTCCTTAAATGCTATTATTTTATTGGTTTTAATTTATTTTTATAATATTAAATTTTAGGTATTATAATAATTTTAATAGAATTAGAGACTTATTTAATATAAATAAATAAATTATTCTTATTTTACAAAAATATGAAAATTTAAGGACTTGTATGTTATTATATCTTTCAAAAATATATTAATATAATATAATAAATTAAGAATGCCAAGGAAGCCAACGGTGCCGTTTCATTTTTTTTAATCTCTCTCTTCAAATTTCCTCCTTTTTGATATGTGCATAATCGCTCAATTACACTCCATCGGCTACATTCCTATGTCAAAGCTTCATTATTTGGTATGATTTTGCCTCTCTTTAATTTTCTTTTGGTTCTCAGGTTCATTGTCTCAACTGGGTTCGAGCAATTTATTGCTGGAAGCTATGCGGGTAGTTGGAAATGGAAATTTGGAGGGAGAAATCCCATTTGGAGTTCTAGTCTGATGGTTCAAGCAAGACGATAAATTTAATTTTTTTTGTATGGGAAACCAGTGGATTTTTACCAGGATTGATATGAACTTGCTTCCTACTGTTATGATTGTTGGCCGTCCTAATGTGGGAAAAAAGTGCTTTGTTTAATGGTTGGTTTGAAATTTTGAATATTATGCCTTAGTATTTGTAAAGATGATTTTTGGTTGACTTTGAAAGTGATTTTGGATTAATGTTACGCGTTTCATTGAGTTTTTAGGTTGATTAGGAGTGAGAGGTTTTGGTGTACAATACAGGCTTGTAAACCGAATCAACTTCTGGGTTTATTCTTGACTGCGAAAGTGCTTACAAAGACTTAGTTTGTAATATCTTGATTGATGGGGATGAGTTTGTGCATGTCTTGTGAGCCATGAGATTTTGAGTTGTTTGTTCAGGCCGAAGCTCTCGGTTTTGGGAAGTCACTTTTTTGTCTTTAAATTTAGAAAATTTGAGAATGAATTAGAAAGGGAGTTTAAACAGAAATGCTGACCTGGTAGGCACATCCAGCAGACCTGGCAGACACCTCAGCATTCCAGCAGACTCGGCAGCTTTCTCACCATGAGTAGGACTGCACCTTACCAAGCAAAGCAGCCAGCAGCCTTGCTGTATTCACCTCTCTCACCTGCCTACTTGCTGTAAGCAAGGACAACTGAGGACCACCTGCACAGCATACCTGCCTGCACAGCAAAATGGATAAAGCATACACAGTACATAATGCCATTGTAACCTTTTGTATTTTCATATAGAATTGGACAGCTTTTTCTTGGGTTTTGGTATGGTTCATTCTTGTATATATGTGTAATGAAAAACATTGTACAATCAAGAAATTGCAATACAAAGAAACAAGCTTGACGGCAACAAACTTTTAGTGTCCAGATCAGCCCTTTCTTGAAGTTTAACTAAGGGAATAGAATGGTGTTAAAATGCTTGTTCCAGTAATGTATCATTTTGCTGGATGATATCTAATAATTAATATAATTTGTCACTCGCTTGTCTTAAGTATTGTTATTATTATTATTTGGTTTTTCCTGTAAACAGCTTTGATTGTTTGTTATTTCTTGTATAATTTTGGTTGTGAAAGTTTGAATTCGTAAGTCTTATAACATGGCTAATCTGAACTTTACTCTTCCTTTTGGATTTGGAAGATCAGAAAGTGGTCGGATAGACATGCCAAAGGAATAAATCACATCATGATTGCTCTGTCTCTCTTGCTGCTGAAGCACTAGCCCTTGTGTTAAGATTTGGGGACCTATTGCAATATCGGCTGTGTTGAGACTTGGTTTTGGATATGACAGAACTTTATGAAGCTCTTCGCCCTTCGCTTGAGGATTATATGGTCTGAGTTTCAAATGCTTCAATCATTAGAGCCTTTTTATTATTATTATTATTATTATTATTATAAGCACTATTTGTCAACTTGCTGTGTTGAATAATCTCTATATTATGTATATTCTTTTTGAAGTTCATGGACCTTCAATTCCATTAACCTTCTAGCTTATAACTTTAAAGTACCAGTTATAGGAAGGCAGGCAGTGGAGGAAGGGCGCGGTTTGGTTGTATTTGTGAACAAGATGGATCTTCTAAGTGGGAGACAAAACTCTGCCTTGTATAAAAGGGTCAAGGAAGCTGCTCCTCAAGAATTTCAGACGGTCGTACCTCTGGTTTGTCATATTGTCAATTTTTATATTATCTTACTTTTTGTTTATATATTTATTTGTTGTTTGGTCCTTTATTTGCAAGTTATAAGCATTCTCAGATTCAATCGTACAACTCTTAGGCTGCCAAATGCGCACAGTAGGATCATAGTAGATTGGGTACTTACCGGGTCTTATTTTGGTAGGATTATACTTCGTAATGGTCATTTAAACGTTTGTACTTGTAACTGCCCAGAATTTGGTCTAATTCTGTACTCGTTCGATGTTCCGTATTTGGTCTAATCCTTAAGAAGAACAAGCATAACTGAAAATAGGCCGTCTAGAGTGATCCTCTGTTTCTGACAGCATGTACTTAGAAGCACTCACATTCTTTTGTTTTTATTGGATAGTTGCCATGCATGAAATGGCATTTATACCCATAAATAACAATTTGGTGGCTGAAAGTTCATACACAAGTATGTAACTGCACAGCAACAATTTCCATATTCACATGCAAGAAATAAGTTTGAATTACATCAATGTCTACCAGGGATTCGGAACAACCCAAAAGGGAGTGTTCAGTCTTCAAATGAAGTTGATCATCCAAATGCGGCGACCAATCAAAGTCCCACAGGAACTTTCCTTTAATATGTCCTCCAGAACAAGAATTATTATGAATCTAATCCAGAGAATCATCTGTATAACAAATTTAACTCTTTCTTAATTTGGTAATCTATTTGTCTTTTGAGCAATAAGCCCTTTGGTTCTTGGAAAAGCCCATTATATTTGTCCAAGAGAGCTTGCATAGTTGGTTCAATTGAACTTTCATTTGATTGGTTCACCCTCAATTTGATAGAGTGCAATTGTAAGAGGTAAATACGCTTGCTTTTTCTAACATTTTCTCATAGTTTTTGCTACCCAGATATACGATTATTAGAGCCCTTAGCTCTATGTAACTTAATTGTCTTCCCTTTTCCAAAAAAAAAAAAAAAAAAAAACTTCATCCATAATTAGATAAATTCCCGACCCAATTTTCGCAACCAATCAGTCCCCAAAACGATATCACATCCTTCCACATGAAGTAAGTAAAAATCCACGAGAAATTTCGACCCTTGTACTATCATTCTTACCTCTTTGCAGAGTCTAACACTATTTAGTTTGCTTTCTTCTGTCTCCATAACGTCGAATCTTCCCTCATTTGATGATTGAATGCCCAACATGGCTGCTACTTCTGAATTAATAAAGTTGAGTATTTTCTGAATCCACTAAAATGGTTGCTGTAAGGTTTCTTACTCTTCCTTTTAGACGCATAGTTTGTGGTTCAGCATCACCTGTTATGGCGTAGAGGCTAATTTTAGGATCTTGCTTATTATTTTCCTCCATTGCAGTTTTCTCTCACAATTCTTCTACGATTAGAAATATTCCTTCGGTTAAGAAAGGCTTTTTGCAACAATGACCAGGAAAAAAACTTGTCATCACAATTAAAGCAAAGGCCATATTCTTTTTTATCATTCAATTCCGAGGAGCTGAGTCTCCTAATTGTTGGGATAGATTTGGAGAAGGTAATGATGACGGTGTTATGAGGGTTGACACCCTTTTGTAGTCTTTCAATCTTCCTCTCGGTAGGTCTTGTAACTTTGATTCATAGAGCTTTGCAAGACCGATAGCTCCTGACAAAGTTACTTGATTTGCTAGTGTAACTTCCATCGTATTGTGTCCTTTAACCCACTCAAAAAACACCTAACTTGTTACTCTTCAGAGAGAGTTCCAACTCTATATAATAATTGATAAAACTCTACTTGATTCTCGAACACTAACCTATTGCCTAAGCTTAGTAAGATCTCCAAAAAAATTATGAAACTGTGAAGGTCCATATCACAAGTGCAACTTGGTTTTGAGAGTCTCCCAACTTGCATCAATTCTAGTTTAAATCGTTGATACCATAGTTGTGCAACATCTTCCAAGTGATAACCAGCCATTGGCATTTTATCACACTCTTTAGTTTGCTAAAAATTAAAGAATTGTTTAGCTCTACAAATCCACCCTATTCAGATCTTCCATTCCATTGTATCTCGGAAAATCTAACTTATTCATCTTTGCTGTGGTAGATGCACCTGTCATGTACCAATCCGTAGGTTCGAGTACATAACAATTGCCACACACTCGCGCGCATACCTTACACTAGTATTCCCCACGAATATGTAAGGCTTCTAGATTTCTAGGACCACATCCATATAAATAAAATTTCATAATATTATATATGTACACAATATTTATAATGTAATATTTTTGAACAACCTAATAATTATACAAAACTTATAGATCCTTTCTAAAATATATATATATATATATATACACACTTATCAATGGAAATCACTGAATAGCTAACAAAGTCTCCAACAAACTATAAACCTCAAAAATCTAGGCTCAGTGAGTGGATTAACAACCTCCTCGATATTTGACTAATCTGAAAATATTTTTTAAAAATAAAATGTAAGTACAAAATTTAGTGAATAGATGGATAACAGTAGTAAGAAAACATAAAGGAGGAGTAAGAGTACTATATTTAAAATATAACATACTACATCAAAAATGTAAATCATTCACTCATAATCAAATAAGCAACAATATCATGTTTAAAAACATATATAATATTTTCATACAAATTTTCAATTCATTAACTCAAAAACAATATATGTCATGGAAGACAATTTCCTATTTACAATATGTGGATGATCAAAAAAAGAAATTGGGTTTTTTCCGGAAACTATTCCTTTAAACATCTCTTGGTGCGCTGTTGGTTGATATCTCGAGATTCGCTAATAAGTTATTTTATATTATTATAAAGAATAAAAAATCAATAAGTTCACTCGTTAGCATTGACCTCAATAAGAGGTGTGGTGTAAGACACCAGCTTATTCAGTAGTAACCTCTTCTGGAAGCTTATCCATCACGATCCATCCCTTAAAGATTATATAATCTCTCCCTTACCCCTTTCTCGAGTTAGAGAGGAAATATGAAACTCTCCAAACTCCATTACCCTTTCTCTAATAAAGGCAGAAATATATAACATTTCATTTACCTTGCTCCTTTGTAAGGGTAAAACATTTGTACAGATGCGCTCCAACTGAGCACTTTATACCAAATTTAAATCATGAAAATTCATATAACACCTTGTAATATAATTATCAATTTTCAACACGAAATCAATTTATCATATATCAATCCATCCACAAAACAATTTATAAACATTTAAAACATATTTCAAACTTACTGTTACTCCAACCATATTAATTTCAGACATATAAATATTCATAAATCTTGGATTCATAACACAATTTAACAATTTAAAATCAATTCCCAAACATGTGTATTTCAACTATTTTGTCTAAACCATATTTTAAAAAAATGAAATAAAATATTCATTCAAATCGATTTTTAAAACATAGATAAATCAAACATTGTGTAACAATAATTATTTAAAAAATAAAATATCCACTCACTTTAATTTTTAAAACATTCATAAAACTATTAAACATTTTGAATTATTCCATTTAAAACTTTGGAAACACGTCCATTTACTCACCAGTTAGAGCTTAACTGAATGCAATTCAATGAGTAGTTGGCAGTTGTTCGAACTGACGATCTACAATGAATTATTTTTGTTAAGATTACAATGCGATATGCCTATCTCATAATAAACAAATGTATTGTACATGGACTTGAAATCTAATAAAAATTAAGATGATTTGAATCTCTGTGTAATCCAAACTGAAATTTTCCCAAGTTACAAAATCAAAATTGTCCTAAGTGACGTGTACTGAACATGGCATAATTCGAAATTTTTGCTGTACAAAACTGACAACCAATCTTGTCCTAAATTTTTGATAACATATTTTATTATGAGATTTGTTTTTGTGACTTTTTACGGATTCAAATTCTAATTTCGTATGTTCGAATTATAAGTGAATTACTACACATGACGTAAAATAGGACAAGGTATACGGTGTAACAAAGCAACAATTTCTGATTTTCGTTAGGAACTTATTTTTGTTTAGATTGACCTGATTTTTAGATATATTATTCTTCTATGTGTATTTTTCACAAAATTTTACGGTTCATTAATTAGAAGTCTAAAACTTATTTTATTATTAATTTACTGAGCTCCGTTCTAGAATTCTAGCAATCGACATACATCCAGTTTACATAAAATTTACTACCTTTTATTCTAATACAATTTAGCCACCATAAAGACCCAAAAACACACTTCAAACTTATATTTTCTCAACAACAAAACGCAGTCGTAACTCTACCATATCAACACATATATGCTGCCCTACACATTTACCACTCATTGCTGACATTCCTCGCTATAACTACACATGGTTAACACTATTTTCACCTCATCTAACATCAAAACTACTCACACACATATATGTATAAACCATTCACAATATTCATACTTCACTACAACCAACAACTCATTTTATTCACAATTTCCATGCATATTAAATGCAAAACACAAAAACGAAAATTTAAAAATCATTTTCTAGTATAGATTAACTTACCACCCTTTTGCTGGAAATTTTAGCTCCCTATCCTTTCCTTCTTTGTTTTCTTCTCCTTCTTCACCTTCTTTTCTCTCTTTTCTCTTTCTCTTTTTCTTTTCTTTCATCTTATTTCTCTCTCTTGGTCATTCTTTCACCTTCTTTGCCAAACACTCTTTCTTCCTTTCTTGCACAGTTTCTCTTTTGTTTCTTCCCTCCTTTTTTATGTTTTCTCTTCTCTTCATTTTTGTCTCAATTTTGTTAGATAAATGTAGAGACTTCTAGAATTTAGGGTGGCTAAATATAATAATTTTGGGCTTGGGCTTAATTACTAATATTGGGCCTTCATTTAACCAAGTTTTTGGGCTAATTTTTATGCTTAAACTTAGATTAAATTTTGGTTTCATTTGATTTTGGATTCTAAGTTTGAATGTGACTTGGATTTAACATAAATTTGGGCTGGATGTATTTCTATGTATATATGCAATACTTAGCCCAAAATCAAATAACCTTATTGAATAATAAATTTCAAAATTTACTTCCTTATAAAATTTATACAACTTTAATACTCAATGGACTCTCAATACATAAAAAAAAATTCAAAATAATAATAATAATAATCACCTAATTAGGTAGATAACATTCTTGGTTAATTTCTTTCACAACCTATGTCGAAACCTTGTCATTAATGAAAAATTAATAAACTTAATTTATATCGAAATTGCGGATTCTACAGCACCATTACCAACAGTACCTTTCTCTTTGTTACAGTTACTTAAGATGATTCATCATGTCCTTCACTTGAATTAGCGACTGACTTCTCCTGAATTTGGTTGAACAACACCATGGTCATATCCTCCATATGTTTCATGAGATGCTCCTATACAACCATTATCTCATGGCTTAAAGATTGTTAGCCCGTATTCAGTGAATCAATTTCTCTTTCTAAATGATCTAAGCGGTGGTCGAACATGCCTAGCTCTGATACGAAGTTGTTATATTACTTGGCAATTGACCTCGTAATAGGCTTATTTACACGAAAAGCACTAGGATCAAGTTTACATTGCTTCCCTATTTTAACAATAAGATATTTACTAAGATATTTAAAGGGAACCTCAGCCTCTTAATTGGGTGATTCGAGATACCCTGATTTTCTTGATTTAACATGAGTTGAGGTGAAAATACTTATTCTTTATTCAAGAGCTTAGGGAACTTAAATAGCCATTTGACTTACAAGATAATTATAAGAAATAAGATAAGAACCAATAGCCGAGTTAGGATTTAAGTTCAACGGGGTTAGAATATAATCCATTCAAATTATGGGAAATATATATATATATATATATATATCAAAAGAAGTTATAGAATACAACTCAAAAAGTGTTATAAATTCATTGTTCATATCTTACAATTGTTTCCTATGAGGTTTCATCTTATGAAATTGTTCTATAATGATCTCATTATCAATACTGTCAAAGATTTCCTTCTCAATGTACACAACCAAAATATCATTCATCCATTTGTCACCCATATGGTTTTGCAAATGACTTTTAATAATTTTCATACCAGAAAATACTCTCAACTGATGCAGTTGCAACTGGAAGGATCAATGTCAATGTAATGAGCATGTAAACTAAGGGAAATACAAGATTTTTCTTTATTTCTCCCATTTTTATAGCTAAGTCTGCAATACTTTTTAAAGTAGAAAACTTTTCATTGCTTCGAATATCAATAATAAAAGTTCGAAGTTGATTATTCAATACCTTAAGATCAACTGAAGAAAATTTCTTCGGATAAAACTGAGCAAGTTTAATTAGACTTTTGCGGTTGAAAGCAGCAAATGAGTTTGTAAGGTTTAGACATGCTATGAGAGCAAGCAAGTCTGTAGTTGTCTTAGTAAAACGATCACTTAACTCTTGAGCTTCCATATCAATGATAGTATAGAGTATCTCAATACGATAAAGCTTCATATTGGTGATGGTTGGAGCATTTCGTTTTGGACGTCCACGAGCTTTGAACATATCATCCATGTTTGGAATGTCAATGTCATGTTTCTTGCAAAAAGAAGAAACTTCCACAATCAAAGGCTTCCAACCGTCATCCTTTCTCACATCATTCTATCGTTTCTTGGATATCCTTACTAAGTCCATAGCATTTTGAATATCTTGATCCTTTCTTTGCAATGCTTGAGAGAGCTCATTTGTAATCCTCAATATATGTTGCATAACATGGAGTATAAATACAAAACCAAATGAAAGCATCACCTAAAAAAAGTTTAAACATATATTTAGAATTTATAGTGTAAAGACAAAACTAAATAAATTAAATAATAGCATTACCTGTAACAAAACTTTTGCTTCGGTTTTTGTTCAGAGCTTGAACCATCTTATCTAACAATCTCAAGTGAATCAAGCATCAAAGAATATATATCAACCAAACGAACCAATGTTAGATAATGTGAGCCCCAATGAGTATCACCATATCTTCTCAAATTAGTTTCTTGATTCAAGCCTCGTTCACTAACGATCTCCCTTTTCTCCAACTCTTCAACAATCTTGGCTCGTTGTTTTTCTCTAAGTACATCTCTTTTTTTACAAGATGCTCCAATAAGATTTAAGATACTAGAAATAAAGTTGAAAAAATCCTCCACTTCATTGTGATTCTTTGTAACAGCCACAAGTGCTAACTGAAGCTGATGAGCAAAACAATGAATGTAATATGCATATGGATTATATTTCAAGATAATAGTTTTCAAACCATTGAATTCACCTTGCATATTACTCACCCCATCATAACCTTGGCCACGTAACCTCAATATACTTAACCCATTTGTGTAAAATAGCCCATCAATACTAACCTTTAGTGAACTAGCTGTAGTTTTAAAAACATGTTGAATGCTAAAACCGCTCAACTATTTCCCCTCTCTTATTCACATATCTTAATATTACTGCCATATGCTTTTTTATTGATATGTCGCGTGACTCATCAACCATTATAGAAAACAAGGAATCACCAAGATTTTTAATAATCACATTTGTTACCTCATTTGCAGCAGCTTGAGTAATCTCCTTTTGAATGTCAGGAGACGTCAATTTGTTATGTGCAAGAGCTTTATCAAGAACAACATATTTGATAGTCACACTATTTTTTGCAAGTAAACTCAAGAGTTTTAAATAGTTTCTTTGATTTTTTGAAGTCTTAGGTTCATCATGACCACGAAATGACAATCTTTGAGGTAGTAGAAATTGAGAGCAATCAACAGATGCATTCAAACAAATTCGATAATCAACTTTACTATTTGTTGACTGTCTTAAGAATAAGGACGTGATACTTTGTTTTTGTTTCATTAGATTCTCACATTTTATTCGGGCTTCATTGTGAGCACTATTTCACATTCCAACATGAATATCCAACTTGATAAAAATTACATTGAGGTCAAATTCTAATCTACATTCAACATCATAAAAAAATATTAAAAAAATATAATTAGAAAATCCATCACCAATGAATGATTCACTACTATGTTGTTCTCCATTTCTACCCTTGATGTTAAAGAGATAACAAAACAAGCAATATGTAGCATTCTTCTTCATGCTATACTTTAACCAACTAGAATGTTTGTCATACCAAGCTTCCACAAATCTTCGAGGAATTTTTGAAATAATTTTTTTGAAGAAAATCATGCTTACGAGGTTGATATGGATCCTTTTGAAGATATGCCCTCTGAACTTCGTCCTTGACATTAGGATGATATTTTTCAATCAATTTTCGTAGTCTAGGGTCAGCAATAACTTCAAGTTCTAGGTCAATCTCTAAATGACATCGCTTATTCGCTAAATTTAAAGAAGACTCATCAGCTATTAACTCTCTCTTCAAATACTTATCTATGTTTTCAAGAATAAACCTACATATATTAGACATTGTAAACAAATAAGTATAAGCTACTGAACTGCAAACAAATAAGTATAAACCTAAAAATTGCGGGGCATATTTTGCTATTAGTTTGCTGAACGTTGCTACTGAACTGCTGGACAACTCTAAGCTAGATGCTATTCAAATACTCGGATGCCAAACCTTGACAAGGTTTATCTATAGTTAGGTCAATTAGCGAGTGATATAAACACTAATCACAGTAGCCCTTAATCCTTATAGTACACAAAATTCAATGGAAACACCACAACAACAATAATAATCAAGAACCAAAACCATCAATTGATAAATGAGATTTTGCGAGTACCTGCAGTAATCCTGGTTAGGTTTTTGTGGAACAGTGTTAGAGAGTTGAACACAAAATCTAGAAGTTTCTTTCTTGAACCATGCAATCTCATTATTAATCGCTGCCATACCGCTCAATAATACTTCTGTAGTGCTTTCACTATCATTTGATTCTGTCCATGCTTTTATCAGTACACTTCCTACAAATGGGACAAACGCCCTAACAAATTTATAATCTTGTCCTTATGTCTGCATCAGCGTACATTACCAAAACACACCGCAGATTGTTTCATTAGTTAATAAATAGACAAATTTACAACCCATGTCACAAAATTATCACTTTAATAAATAAATAAATAAATACTGAAGATAAAAGGATCAGATGAATTAGTACATACCAGCCATATTCTGAAGCGGGAGAATTCGACAGAGCCATCACAAATGCTAAGTATAAAATAATAAAAGGGTGCTTGGTAGCTCCAACATAGATTAGATGGTGTTTGCACAGTCATGTGTCGATCACATTTAAAAAATAAAATAATTTAATAAGGTCAAAAAAATATATCGAGGCGAAATTAATTTTTTTTTTTAGGGTTAAAGATGATTTTAATAATGTATATATATATATATATATAAAATAAGTTAGTGGGGTCATCTGACCCCACACTTCTTCACTGTATCTCTGCCCCTGATAGGAACTAACATGGGATAAAAGCATCTCTTATTTAATGGAAACTTATATTATTCTATATTATCTAAATGAATAAACTAGTCTTCTAATAAGAGGTCAACTCTCTTCTACTAAGATATTCATTCACAATAAGAGGTTAAATTTTATGATGTTATAGTTATAAGATCCTAAAATTTTCACACATAAGGTACAACACAAAAACAAAATATATACACATTTGATATTTAGCTTTGACATTTAGCCATCACTGTGCTCTCCTCTTCTTTGCTAGTCGCCGCCTGCTGCACATAATACATGCTTTGTCATAATTTATCAAGTATATTTTCTCTCTTCTTTTGATATATGGTTTCATCATGCATGCTGGAAGATTAAAAATGAAAAATTATTTGTGGTATGATTTATTCAACTAGTTTTGATTTTTCTTTTCTAATTTAATTTCCATTAGCTTTGTATTAAATAGATGTCATTAAATAATTTTTCTCCACATTTTTATAAGAAGAAGGACAGAAGATAGGAAAATTATGAGAATAAAATTCTTTTGCGCATTTCAAAGGTATGTATTATTTCATGCAAGTGTCAAAAATTTTTTTTATTTGCATTATATGATCATAATATTTTTGGGAATTGTATTTCAAGTGATTATGTAATCCATATTTTATGTTGTTTAATATAATAGTTGTTTAATGTTATAAGACTCAAGCTAATCCAACTTATGTAATCTATTATCTCAATAATTATGTCTCCAAAAATATATACTACTGTCTTGTATAAAAGGAAAAAAATAGTTAAAAATTTGTGAATATTCGCTTAGATTGTATAAAAAATTAACGGCTATCTGCATAAATTTCGTAAATATTAAGTATTTTGATAATAAAATGTCAAATTTACTATATATTTAATGTGAGTTCGATATTTAATTTTTGTAAAAAAAATGCAAATATTGAAGTATTCGTCTTAAACTTTATCCATTGCGGTACCTACTTATATACACTGTACTCGATTTATTTTCCTTTTTCAGCCGCTTATTTGTTTAATTAATTGATTTATCTATTTATAATTGTGCTTTTGGGGTCAAATGCCAAATAGTAGGAATAAAGCTGTGCGTTTTTGCGATTCTGAGTGAAGCAAACGGCGACGTTTCAAATCTCCGTGGCTTCTTCACTCACCGCCGAAAAAAATAAATGAAGGTTTTGTAGTAGAGCTCGTGAGGCCGGCATCTCTTCCTCTTTCTCTCTAATATCCCTCAGTTTCTTCTATGCTTGTATGACAGTAATAAGCTAACTACGGATGTTGTTTCGGTCATGGGTTCGCGCCGTTTTGGCCCGAAAGAGTGGTTCTCGTTTTGGTCACACGTACAAAAGCATCACTTGTTTAACAAACCCAATGAACTTGTCCAAACCAGTCAGAGCTTCATCCCTTGGTATGCTTTTGGCTCTCTCTTTTATGATTATGATTTCATGTGCTGTCTATTTTGATATTTGTTAATGATTGATTATGTATTGGTTCTTAGGATCGTTGTTTAATCTGGGTTCGAGCTTGCATTTCAATCTATTGCTTGAATCATCTAGAGCATTTTGCGGGGTTGTTGAAAATGGAAACTTGGAGAAATCCCATGTCGAGTTTGAGTCTGATGGTTTAGGTAGAGACAAGAAAGTTAAGGTTTTGTACGAAAAATCAGTGGATTTTACCAAGGTAGACATGAACTTGCTTCCTACTGTTATGATTATTGGACGTCCTAATGTGGGCAAGTCTGCTTTGTATAACCGGTTAGTTTGGATATCATGTTTCTTTTCATTTTTGTAAAGATACGATTTTTGTGTGTTTTTGAAAGTGATTTTGGTTGTTATCTGTTTCGTTGAGTTTTTAGGTTGATTAGGAGGAGGGAGGCTTTGGTTTACAACACTCCGGATGATCATGTTACAAGGGACATAAGGGAGGGAATTGCTAAATTGGGTGATTTGCGCTTTAGGGTCCTGGACTCGGCAGGCTTGGAAACTGAAGCGACAACTGGTTCTATTCTTAATAGAACAGCAGGGATGACTGCAAACGTGCTTGCAAAGACTCAATTCGCAATTTTCTTGATTGATGTGAGGTTAGTTATGGGGATGAGTTTCTACAAACTTATGATGACTAGGTTTTTTGTCCAAAGCTCATGGGGACAATTTTCATGGGGACAAATTTTGGATTTGGGATTAGTTTATTTTGAGGTATTTGTTGTCATTAAGTTAAAGAAAGTACATAATAAATTTGAAAGGGGCGAAAGTACATAATGAATTTGAAAGGGGCTATAATGGTGTAGATTATTGTTATGAAAATGGATTAATTTCTAATCTTACTTGTAGAGTCAGGAATGATCTTTAATAGGATTTATATATGACTGCAAAATTATAGTTATTTTCTTTGGAAATGTAGGAAAACTGGGGTTGCAGGTTGGCCTTTTTTTTAAACTAAAAATTTTTTGTATACAGTGTTGCCTTTTGTTGTTATTTATATCTCGTTTATTTTGGGTGCAAAAGTTTGAACTCCTTTCTTGGTGTTATCTTGTGGCTAGATCCGGACTTCACCCTTTAGATTTGGAGGTTGGAAAGTGGTTTCGTAAACATGCCCCAGGAATCAAACCTATAGTAGCAATGAATAAATGTGAATCACTTCACGACGGCACTGGCTCTCTTGCTGGGGCCGCTGCTGAAGCTCTAATGTTAGGATTTGGGGACCCTATTGCTATATCCGCTGAAACTGGACTGGGTATGACAGAAATTTATGAAGCTCTTCGCCCTCTGCTTGAGGATTATATGGTTCAAGTTCTAAATGGTAAGATCTTTGACACCTTTTTTTTTTTTTTCTTTTTTTTCTTAGCTTGCATTATCTGTCAACGTGTTGAGCTTAATAATATATTATTCAGTTATATTTTGCTTAAAGTTCATGGAAGTTTTTAAATGCATATCTACTTATTTGATATTTCAAAAGCATTGACTGATACTTCATAAACTTTTTTCTTGTTTTCTTCATAGTGCTACATATTGTTTTCTATAACTAGGTCAGGGGATAAGAAAATAGCTAAAAATGAAGAAATTAATCTATTAGGTGATATATATTTTCAATAATTTTGAAATGGGGAATGCAAATGCTTGAACTATTCTAAAGATGGTTCAAAAAGTTATTGGTAGGAAAGCTTGGTAATACTGCAAGTGAGAAGTGCAGCATGCATGATACAACTAAATTTTCTCTATTATAGATGTTAGCAATACTGCAAGAGAGAGTTGTCATATGGTTTGACGACTTTAGTGGCATGGAATGGACATAATTGTTATTGTTTTTTTGGATCACTTTTTCTTTCTGTCAAATGTGTTGGATCTCCACTTCAATTAAACCTTCAAATTATAATTAAAGTTCCATGTATTCATTATTGTAGAAGTGATTTCTTTTTGTTAAAGATTTTGTCAATGTGTCGTTAATGTTGTTGTTAATTGGAAAACTTAATTTTTCTTAACTATTTTTTATATGAATGCTTTAGTTTGTTTTGAGACACCTTTCCTTGATTCCTGAGAACTGATCTTTTTCTCTCTCTCCTGCTGACTCTGCTTTTTAACTTATGTAGGTAACTGCAGTCAAAACAATAGTTCCAGTCAGGATAGTAGCTCTGATGAGGTTGATGAGTCTAAGCAGCCGTTACAGTTAGCAATTGTAGGAAGGCCAAATGTTGGGAAGTCAACCTTGCTAAATGCTTTGTTACAAGAAGATCGTGTTCTAGTGGGTCCAGAAGCTGGCTTGACAAGAGATTCAGTGAGAGTTCACTTTCAACATGAAGGGAGAACTATTTATTTGGTACATATAAGATTCACATTACTCTGTCTTTAATATTATATATGGTTGCATCCAGTCTCTGTCCCTTGCAGTCCAAATTCTGTCTTGTTTGATGACGTGAGGAGACACATTTTCTCGTTGTTTAATGTTATTGTGAATTATACTATTCAGGTTGATACTGCAGGTTGGTTGCAAAGAGAGCGGGAGAAAGGACCAGCATCATTGAGCGTTATGCAATCGAGAAAGAATCTGATGAGAGCCCATGTAGTTGCTTTAGTCCTTGATGCAGAAGAGGTGTGTTGTAACTGATATTCTTTCTGCGTTAATTGTAACAAAGCAATGCACCTGTGTGAATATAAAACCAATTTTAGAGAATTTTTCTCTATATATGATAAATGTGCTTACTATACCCATATTATGCACCGTGATCAGGTCGCTAAAGCTAGACGTAGTATGACCCATGCGGAAGTCGTTATAGCAAGGCGGGCAGTGGAAGAAGGGCGTGGTTTGGTTGTAATTGTGAACAAGATGGATCTTTTAAGTGGGAGACAAAACTCTGCCTTGTATAAAAGAGTCAAGGAAGCTGTTCCTCGAGAAATTCAGACGGTCATACCGCAGGTTTGTCATATTTTGAATTTTTATGTGATAAGCATAATCGAAAATAGGCAGTCTAGATTGATGCTCTGTTTTTGACTGCACGTACTTAGAAGTACTCACATAGCTTTCGTATCCTCTGGCAGGTGACTGGAATACCTGTGGTGTTTACTTCGGCATTAGAAGGACGGGGTCGGATAGCTGTTATGCGCCAGGTCATTGACACGTATGAAAAATGGTGTTCAAGGCTGTCTACAGCTCGTCTAAACCGTTGGTTGCGCAAGGTTGGTGTTGAATTCCTTTGTCTTCCTCTTTTTCCGAATCCTGCAAATGCATGAATTGGCTATAAAAATCTCTCTCTCTCTCTCTCTGCCTATTTGGTCAGGTAATGAGCCGGCATTCTTGGAAAGATCAGTCAGCCCAACCTAAGATCAAGTATTTTACCCAAGTGAAGGCTAGGCCTCCAACTTTTGTAGCCTTTGTGAGCGGGAAGACACAGATATCGGATACAGAACTCCGGTTCTTGACAAAATCTTTAAAGGAAGACTTTGACTTGGGTGGAATTCCTATTAGAATAATGCAGCGGTCTGTGCCAAGATGTGGAGGTAGCAGTAACAGAAACACCCAACATCCCGGAAAAATGGCTGAGAGGACCTTTTCCGACAAGAGAACAATCCCTGTGTAAGGACACAAAACTATATACTTTTGTTTTCCTGTATATTCATTATTTTTATTTATTCTTTTCTTCAAAAGGAAATATCAGCATTATTTTAAGTGTAGTGATTGTATCAGAAGTCGTTCATTGCATCGTATACGGTTCTTAGTATTCTTTGAACAAGTCCGGATGTGCATGCAGTGAGACATTGAAATATGAACGACGTTATAGGTGGTGCGTTGCATCCAAAGTACCCAAAACTCTTTATAACACAACTTGGCAGGAGATAACTGGGCCATGTACAAAGTAAACCACGTTCAAGCTGTAGCTACATGTACTCGACACGCTAAACCAACCCATTAACCATGCTCTGGATTTTATTGGGCAGGGCAGGAGTCGCCTAAGACGAGCATACTAACATGAATTGGGCTTCAATGAAATGTCCCAGCTAATTATTACTGCGTACTTCTAACTGCCATGGTTGTGACTGACCAAAATTGATCAAAAGCATACAGTGATCGTTAATTTTAATTAAAAAAAAAAGAAAAAGAAATGGAAAAGAAAGAGAGGAAAGTGTACAGTGTGATGCCATCATTATAAGTTCAAGATTCAATTTTCTTTTTACATCAAGCATTCGCTACTTCAAACTTGAAGGAGTGAATTTGAATTTCAGCAAAGGGAGTATTAAGTTTTTTTTCAATTTTTAAGAGTAGAAATCCTCTAAATAGATAGAAGATATTCAACTACATTATAATAAAATTAGTTTGAACAAATTTTGATTGACATGTAATTGCAATAGACATGCTTTGGTAAGCATTTATTTTCTATTCATTCCACGCGAAATCATAAATTACACATGTAACAATAATATTAGAGATGCAAACTCTTTTTATACAAATAAACGTGATAAAATTATATTATTGTTACAAGATTTATTTAATTAATTTTTTTTTTTATTTTTGTGAATTTTTATTTACTTCCTTAAAAATATAAAACATGTAACAATGATATAATACTATCACATCAATTTATACAAATAAGTTTGTATTTGTAGTATTAGTGTATGATATAATCATTTTCTAGTAAAATTGACCATATACAGTAATATCTTTCTATAGCGATATTCTATATACGAATAACCTTTATGTATTCATAAAAAATTATGGTCACAATTTGGGTCAGTTATAAATAAAAATAAATTTCACATTATGATAAATTATAATTTTTCTAAATCCTATTTAAAGAAACTTGCCTTTACATTATAATAATTATATGATGTTGTAAAAAAATATATATGTTATGTTACATTAAAGAAAGAAAATATTTTTTAAAGTTGTTTGAGATAATGATTTATACTTTAGAGTTGTTGCCATATTTTTAACTTACACGTACGTAATAACTCGTTGGCATTAATACTTCTTGTTAAAACCAAAATATTTCTAACTTCTTAAGCAAATATGTTTTATGTTTGAGTTTAACAATACTTTTTCTTGAAGGAGGTCGGCTAATCATTTGAGTGTCTTATGTATTATTGCTTGTGATACTTTAAGACCAGCAATATCTTCTAACCACTTCACAATATATTTTTGCTTCTAGTTAGGGTTTGATTTTTTTATTTTGCAAAACTCAACAAGAATATTTTCAGTCAACTGAATTCGTGTATTAACTTTGGGTGGCATGGTTGATTTGGAAGAGGAAGAAACAAATATATCACTTAAATTGGTTAAAAATTGCATGGATTGTGTTATACAATGTTCAATATTTATAGAATTTATATTAAGAGAATAACATTAAGGAGAATGGAAACGTTGAGACTTTTAAGATGATTTTGTATATTCCCAACGCCTTGTGTGCTAGTTTTTTGAAACTATATTTATCTCTTTTATTAATATCTATACATTGGATTTAGATTTGACGTATTTCATTAATTAATTATTAATATAGTGCATACTTTATTTCTATATTACTTAATTAATGTAGTACATACTTTACCTTTATATCACTTGCACTAAAAATAATTAAGTTAAAATAATAATTTTTGTAATTATATTTTTATTAAATTGTAACATAATCAAAGTAATAAAATTAGTTTAGTCTCAACATTACAATTATAAAGAAGTTTTGCTATATTTATAAAATAAAGATGAAATAAGGAGAGTCATATTAATAATAAATTGTGAGTTCTTAGATTAATTCATTAACTCTTATTATATCATCTTTATTTTATAAAAATAAGTAACACATGAGGCTAGGGCTGAGGCACCACCCACCAAAGCAAATAATAGATGGATAAGGACAAAGGCAGCATTGGATTTTTATGATGTGATTGTAAGCGAGTCAGAATTGTTTTTGGTCAAAATGATCGGCTGAGTTTACATAGAATAATGTAAATACATATAATATTGTCTTCTCATCAACCAGAAAACGAACTCACCGCTGCCTTAAAATATATCATCCCCACCAATTAATACCCACCGCTCATTCTCTCTCTGCTTCTAACATCTTCCTTAAATTTTCTGCCTGTCAGTAAGAATACTACCATGCATGCACGTTATATGTAACTTTATTCTTTACAAAGGAACTATATACCTATCTATCAATCTATCTTATAGTATTAAGTATACTTGATACATGTTTAGGTTGTGTGAGTAATCAAAATTTTAATAACATAAGATTATTAGTAAATTTCTGGTTATTTGATTATGCCTTTTAGTTTTTTACTTCTATTAATTATCCTTTTATTTCGTCAAATAATATTTATTTAACTACATTTTAGGTCATTGAAGAACAATGCAACAATTAATCACACTATTTTATGAAAGAATTTGGTTTGTAAAGCACGAACCAATATATTGATTGCAACAATTTCTAAGACTTTAAACTTAGAAAAATTATATAATTAATTTTTCAAGACCCAATTGATATGCTTAGAGAATACTTACACCATTTCAAACAATTACAACCCACATGAAGTATATAAAACAAATTCCGAAGAATGAATTGTGAACATGGATAATAGAATTAACTAAGTAAAAGAGATTGATGAATGAATGTACATACATTAGTTATTGTTGGCGCCCTAGATTTTCTAGAATAAATATTTCAACCAAGTTTGTCAAGAATGTTGAGAGACAAATTCTGTAAAAATTATTACAATCACACCTTTAATAATTTTCCTTCGCACCTTCACAACCAAGCCTTAATTACACCAAATCTTAATAGATCTTATTATTTCTCTCACTATAAATTTATCTACCCTAGAGATTAGTGTCTAATGTCAATAAATTATCTACTTGTGTAATATGTTTTATAATTATATTGAAACTTCATGCCTATTTCTATTCTATTTTCTTGTAGAAGTCGAATTCTACCTTAAATATGTAATTTTGTTTTTTAAAAAAATTACGTAATCTCTAAAAAAAGAATTCTACTACAAGCAGAAAGTTACCAATAAAAAATAAATTAGAAAATGTTCTAGGAATATAAATCCTTATTAAAAAATGAGTTTTATATTCTAACAATTATGACTATGTATATGAACATTCAAAAAGTCAGTAAATTGACTCACTCTTTCACATTAACAAATATAAGTACGATTGAATAGTTAACTAAAAAATAAAAGTAATATAAGAATAAATTTTGATTGTACATAATTAGTAATATATACGTATAAAAAATTTCTTAAAAGATTAGGTAGTTAAGCTTACAAGAGAATTCTAATTCATTTAGTATCTCACTCATCTAATTATATTCTTAATTCCTTTGATATGAGTTATATTAAACATTCAATATGCAAGCTTCCTTTAAACATCTTTTCATGTTCTCCCTACTTATAATTCACAAAAATAATGCAAAGCTTATAAAATTGGGATATAAAATTCCTATCCCAATTGATGTGTCACCACTCAATTACTACCACATATTAACTAGTTGTTGACTTTGTATATTACTCCTATTATTATAATAATTATGTAGTACTCATTAACAAATGAAACATTAAGTACCATATTAATTGCAATACAGAAATCATATAACAATGTTATATGCATAGCTCAATTCAAAATGAAAAGAGAATTATTTTGCCATCAGATGAAAGGAAAATCAGCTAATAGCTAGGATAGTGACACAAACTTTATACTGCCTTAACTTAACCAACTAATTGTAATTTTATACTTCTTCTCCATTGCCGAATGTCAAATATATATACAGATCTAGCTAGTTATATCTGCTGAGGAATAAATTAAGGCCAATACCTATGGCTACATAAAAAAATATAGCAGCAGAGAGAATTAAAACTGCAAATTGCAGCCATACGCATGGACGTCTCTAGCACAAAGCTGCGATTTTGTTTTGAGGCTGCAGCTAGCTAGCACGCCTTTTCGCTCGCAATTTTGAGCACATGTGGGTATCCATTCATCGCTGACTTTGCAGCATATTAATTATCAGAACCTGCTAAATACTACTGGACACAGCT